>VXBX01005632.1:519328-563195 GCA_013400415.1 Scytalopus superciliaris
CGGGGCGCGGCCCCTCCCCGCGCCGGGCACGGCCGTGCGCTCCGCCGAGCGGCCCCGCTCCCTGGCGGGGTACCCCCGCACCGCCCCCGCACCGCCGAAACAGCAAGTTTGCATGCAAAACCCCACCTGGCCCCATTTCACCAGATGCACGTTCATTTCTATTCCTTTTCATTCTTCACAGAACATGTTATAATCTTTGATCATCATTTGTTTAAATTGTATAAGTAATCTGCCCGGTTTTAATAGGATTTTTCTATGAATCGGCAACAAACCATGAAATGTGATATTTTCACCATGACCGACCCAGGAAATTAGTCAACTTTGTCCTTGATTTACATGGGACCTGGCCAACTCCTCACACATCACAGTGGCAGCAGCTCACTGCCTGCTCCCCCTACATTTCATATTTCCATTCTTTCTTTCTTTCCTTCCTCTTTACAAGCAGCGTTATGTGTACCACAGATGACCAGATTTGGCACCCATAAACAGAGCCTGAATTTAGCAATGTTTCCATGGATGCCCAAATTAATGAGCAAGGCCCCACAAAACAGAGACTGGAGAAAAGCACCAGAGACTATTATTATTATTATTATCATCATTATTGTTATACACAATAAACGTGGAAGATCTTGTTTTCAACCTCTGATTCTGATCCTTTTGAGGAAAATAACACCATTTCTTCAAGTTTTGTGTAGCCAGAATAACAACAGCAAGCTTCCTCAAAAGAAAGCTAAGATTCTCAGTTACAATAGTTCATTCTAGGAGCTGGGGCTTACAGGAAAAAACAATTGCTGTAGTTCTCAAAATAAAATGGCCAGACTTGAAAATGTTGAGCCACTTTAGGGGCAGTGTCTGTTTGAGCCAATCCTTCTGTCCGTCCATTCACCCATCCATCCATTTTGCTTTATTTTAAATAATGTCCAATTTCTACTCTAGTCTATATGAAAATTGCTTTTATTTGATCATAATTTCAGGGTTTGGACTTGTTTTTTCATCCCATTATTTGGCAGTGTGTGCGCACACAAGCTTTTAATAGAAAGTGAAGCTGCAAGGCAGTAATTTGGCATCAAGACTGTAATGCAGAAACACCCAGCATGATCCCTGCTTGGGTGGCAAGTTCCTCAGCTTGGGCACACAAATTCCATCCTCCTCATGAGGACAGATTTCCAGTTCCCATGCAATTCTGTTCTTCTAGAGACTATGGCTGCATGAAGAAACATGATCTAAAATGGTCAAAGCTCGTGAACTAGTTTCCAGAGACTGTGAAGACACTGAAAGGCAGAGTGGACAAACAGTCTGCAAGAGTCCAGTGGTAGCTATTTAAAAAGGTGAGAAAAAGAAGAAAGCAGTCCTTACTGCACCCCCAGGCAGTCACAGAACAGACAGCATATCTATATTGAGAGACCATGGGCACACATTGCCACTCAGGCTCAGTAGTGCTGAGCTTCTGCAATCCTACCCCAACAGGCATCCTGTGTGAACAGGCAAATTCTAAGAATGTCACCAGCTGCAACAGGTAAATATTACCACATTACAGAACACACCACAATCAGATTGAAAGTTTTTTCCCATCTATGCATACAGGCAGAGTCCCTGTGTGCATGTTCAAACACAGCATTTGTTCTGGATTTCCCAGTGCAGTGTCTAAGCCATTATGGCAGCTGTATCTGTGCTCTGGTAAACAGCTCATACAGCACTGGGGTAGTCAGAGTTCTGGGCCACACTTTGTTCCTAAGCCACCTTCTGACACCAAATCATCCATTTCCTCCCTCTGCCTGTTTCAGGTTTAAATCGCTTGCAGACAGGAGCTGTCGCTCACTGCATGCATGTTTATTAGACAGCAGGGTAAGGACTGGCCATCAGCTGGCTCTTAGGGTGCTCCTCTTATCCCTGAGTTTTTCTTGTCTTGCCCCAAAAATCCACCATATTCCACATCAAACTAAACCAAGATAGCTGCTGCCCGTTCCTTCCCATGCTCAGCCTCAGCTCCTCGGGACAGCTAGACTCTCTGCCCTGGAGGCATTTATGCCCGACTTTCCAATCCAGGCCTCCCTGCCCCCACATCCCATGCACTCCCCAGTATGTCACCCCTCTCCACTCCCCGGCCTGTGAACAGCCCCTAAGGTTAGGTTTTATATTTCTTACCCACTGGCCCCTCCACTCCCACCAAGTCAAACTTCAACCAAACAAAAAAGAAAACAGAGGGAGAGAAAGGAAGAAAGAAAGGCCCCAAGAGGCTCCCGGTCGTTCCAATCAGGTCACTGTTTCCATACCAATTAGGACAGATGCAAAGCACATTATTAAAAATAGGTCTGCAGACCCATCTATGTTGATTATTGTCCTCCGTTTCCGTCCCCAGCCAACTCCGTTAATTAATAAAGAAACTGCCAGAGAAGGAGGGGGAGAAAGGGTGGCAGGGATTCCCCTGACTGGAGCCTCCTGTTCAGAGAGTTCAAGAGAGAAATTGGACACTTGAGCCTCTCTGCCATTTTCCATTGTGTGTGTTTTTCCTAATGAACGGTTTAGTGATGCAGGGCTGGAAGTCAGCTTTACCCCACCCCCACTAACTACCATCCATCATTAAGTGACCCAGTAAGAGGTATTTAGTACTTAACCCTCTCTAGAAGAAGTCAGATTGTTGTGTGGCTGGCTTTTCCCTCTCCAATCACCCCTCTGCTCCTCATCAGTTTGTCTGCCTCTGAAAACATCTCTGCACTTTTTGGAGGGGATTGTTCTTCCTCAGAGGAATCCTAGAAAGGAACAGCAGTAGCCACCCCATCGCCAGCCTTTGTACAGAAGAGGAAGCACTCGTGGTGGAAAACAGGGGTGAGATCCTGGCTTTGTTGACATTGTCGAGACCAGGATTTCACTCTCACAGCTGTAAAACCACCTGCCTCTGAGAGGGCAAAGAAGTTGATGGAGAGATGGCTCTGTAATCTGTGCAAGGGATATTGCTGATCAATATACACGTCGGTGATTTGCAAGAGGAGAAAGAATACATAGTCAGTAAAAGTCAAGGAGGGCTGTGAGAAACATAAGTGATAGATAATACTTGCAACAGAGAGCACGCTTGTCTCCTTCCAATTCTGCTAGCCCTGCAGGACTCTTCTCCAGCCAAAACTAATTTATCTTCATAACCCTTCCTCAAAAAGCAGGACAGTGTTATTAGTGCCATTTTAACAGTAGGGAAACTGAGTCAAGGACAAACTAACCTGACCAAATCATTAAATGAGTCAGAGCTAAAAATGGAACTGTGTAGTCCAAGGTTTCTCAGCCAGTGCGCCTTTGCTTTAAAGCGGAAGTTAGGGGGAGGCAGAGAGGTTAAATGAACCATTATCATAATTAGACTTGATGAAAGCAAATCTGGGGTTTGGCCCAAGATGGCAGATCACGTTTACCTTGAATGAATGTATGTCAGTGCATCTCCTAAAAATTCTCTATTAAAATGCCCTCGTGAGCTCTGAACCTGTGAGGTAGAAGTCCCAGATATAATTTAGAGTGCAAAAGGCCCTGCATGATCTTGGTCACATCACTTATCTCTAATGACCTCTAAAGACTCTCTCCATCTCTAAAACAATGGCTGTCACACCCATTTGGACTGTAAGCTATTTTTTGCAGGGTCTGTTTCTTACTAACACACTTTTACAACACTCATTTATGTGATATTGGGAACTGCTGATACTTCTGGAAAAAGAACAGCCACAAATTGCAGCCATCTCTGCACCTCTGAGCTGACAGGCAGAACGCATTCACAAGCACAAGCAGGAAGGAGAACTGTAAAGCATAAGCAAAACACCCACCTGCAGATGCCAGCAAGGCTGTTCATCTGCAGACTGACTGCAATTTCCAATTAAATACCAAGTTACTTTCACACAGTCTGTTCTTTCGTTAGACTGAAGGGTTTTGTTTTCCTTTTCCTGAACCACTCTTTACTAGAGACTTTCCACATCACATGTTTTATTTTTCACAAGGGTTCTAATGCACTGCATAATAAAAACTCATGTCATGAGTCCAGAAAATCCACTGCAGGCTTCAAATACACACACACACACAAAAAGGCTTGGATAAAAAAAGAGGTTTGGGGTTTTTTTCAGCCTAATAATTTTTATTACATCCCCCTGGCCTGCAAATTGAATTGCTAGAAATATCAGATGATTGATCTAACAAGGAGGTGTGATAACATGCCTTCCTGCACAACAAGAACTTCTACTGTAGTATCAGGCCTACTGTCATGGAAGGAGGAGGCCGTCAACATAGAACCCCTTAGTCTGATATCCCCATTTCTCTAAGGATCACTAATAACTCAGGAGGCCAGTAATTAAAAGCCAGCACAGGTACATTTCAAGTTCACCTGAGAAAAAACATATATTATGAGAAATGAGGCACTCCTAGAAATACAGAGCATCACCAAGATGCCTAGGGAAAAGAGGTTTGGGAACTGACTGCTGCAATGGACTGTATACTGGAAGCAAAATCCACTTGTGCATAATGAGATACTGTGTACATAGGTAACAAATGAAACAAAAGCTACAGGAGGTGTTATGTGGCAAGAAGCAATCCTTTGATCCTACTGTACTAGGAACACCGTATTTTCATGATTTTGGTTTCTGCAGAGTACAAAATACATGTGAGGCCAGGTACCACATCTTTAGTGACTACACTGGAAATGTACCAGCTGGCCTGCACACCTGTGACTGAACCAAAGATATAGAGAATTAGAAATAGGACCTGTATTCTTCACAGGTCAAGTACAGAGAGAAAAATAATCACTAACACAGAGGAGCCACAGAAACATGGACTCAGAAACAAAAACTCCATCTCACCTGAAACATCCCAGCATTCAACAAGTACCTTTCCCTCCTCCAAACCTTTGAATGTGGATACTGGGAACAAAGAATGTATCTGACCCACTCCCTCATCACTGGTTTGTTGCATCCTGCCAATGGAGAGAACAGCCTTTCCCTTTTTCTCCTTCCCATGAGTAGAGCCCTGCAAGTGGGACACACAAGTTGACTTTCTGTTGGCAATCCACAACGAGCAGGACTATCAGAACCTCTTCTTCCTTGAGAAAACTGTCTTTCATGTCATTTTTCCTGAAGCTAATGCTCAGAGTAACCAAAATATGACCTTAAATGAGTCAATGGGACACCCCATCAGCTGAGGAAATGGCATCATCCTGCCTCACATTCATCTTGTGGAGCCAATTTCAGAGGCACTTCATTTCTGAAGCACTTTTAGGCCCTGGTACAATTTACGCAGGGCACACTCTGCTCTCCAGCTAAGCAAACATTGTTTTGTTTTCTTTAGCTCTTGAGAGCTCTTGCCTCCAGCATCTCCCCAAGGGAAAAGGAGTAGAGCCTCTTGTGTCGGTTGAGTGCTCACATGAGAGGCTGGTAAAGCAAGTGGTCCCTCTTGGCTCATGTACAGAGGAAACACAACCCATGATGCAGCACTAGATGAGGAGCTTATCCTGTATCTGGACCTGCTCACTGTCTGTTTGCCTCCCTCCTCCTTTACCAATTTGTGAGCAAGCTTCTGACCCGATTGGAACAAACCCTTCAGCAGATGCTTCCCTAACTTCCTGAGAGGCATGTTGGTGGCTCCTTAGATCAGACTGAGAGCATCCAAGTGAGTCTAAAGCATGCAGGAGTGCCCTTCAACCACAGAGAGCCCAGCCATTCTCCAGCTGCTAAATAAATATAAGCAGCAACGACAGAAAATCAGCACTCCACAAAAATTTTTATGAAATTTGCCAGAAAAACTTAATACCAGCAAGACCAATGTAGAGCTGAGGGGTAAGGAGACTATTAGTAAAGGGCAAGGGAATGCTGGAAGTGAGCAATGGTATTACCAAGAGGCAAGTCAGGACTGAAGGGGCAAAAGCTGGCATGAGCAGAGATTTGATAATACTGAATTTGCCTCTTCTCTGTCAGCAATTTGTACACCAGCCACCAAAGAAAGACTGATGGTGGGAAATAGTGGGAGTGCTAGAAAACAAATAAAATAATCAAAGGCAATGCAAATAGAGACCATTCAGACTTCACCTAAGATAGATCTGGTTAGTGCTGCATTCCAGAGCAAGAAAAGCCAGAGCAGGAGAAAAGTCAAACTGGAGAACTAGTCAGCATCTAATCCAATGACTAGCACCACAACAAGAAAAATAAACAATTTCAGGTCCAACTCAAAAAGCATGTGAACCGTGTTCAGTGAGATACAGGTAGAGCTGAACATGCTTTCATTCCTAAGATGCTCCTTGCTCAGCACATGGAAAAGACAAGATGACCAAATGTAGATCCCATTATCTGCTATATAGCATGTAAATAGCTATTCACCAGAGATTTCTCATCTTCTGTGAATTTGCCTTTCCTTCAGCCCAGCAACTTCTATAGCCTTTGATCTACACTGCAAGTCTACTGCTGTCTCCAGAATATTTGACTATTTGCAAAAAATGGAAGACTCTCACCAGAAGCAATTTAAGAAGCCACACCATGGAAACATTCAACTGCCAAATATTTATGGCCTGCATCCAGTCTTGAGCCCTGTATTCATATAGCAAGAGCAAACCTAAACAAGGACATATTTACAGCTATGAACCATACAGATACCTCTTTCTCCAGGTGAGAGGCAAGTGCCTATCTGCCAGACTAGACATTCCACCCTGCTCTTCAGCACTTCTCACCCATTAGCTTACCCAGCTCCCCATTCCCATGTACTTACATCTATACATGCCCATATTTAACTCAGATGTCTGGATTTGACTGCAAACAAGCTGCCTGGAAACCAAGCAGTGCAAGGTCTAAGCTCTTTTGTGGATTCCACCCCTAAACTTTTTGTTTTGTTTCCCCATCTCTGAAATGGGAATAGCAGCAAAGAAAGATGGTGAGGTGCTCAGGTACTGTTATAATGCAATGAAACTGAGTAATTGAGCTACCAAGTGTAAGAAGGGAAAAATCAAAATCTCTATAAAAGAAGTTAGAGGAAAAATATTTCCTGATTATTCAACCACACCACAGCCTTTGCAGTTTACAGTCAAATCCCAGTTATATCCTCTCCAGCACTGCCTCTGCCATATACAAAGAACCACAGTTTCCCAAACTACTCTAGTGAAATTTCAATGATAAGACAAAATAGATGGGAAGCCAGAAGCTTTACTGAATGACGCATTATGGCATTGACTCATGACTCATTTTATTACTCCAGTACATAGAAATCTCTAAAGGCAGATGCTTTCCCAACACATTCATGTTTTCACAGAATCCAATGGTCTTAATGCCACCTATGCCCCCAGCACATGCTGTCCTGTGCATAAAGAATATTCATCTCTAATTTTTTAATACAGTTTGAAAAATTCAATCCCTCTTGCTTCTTGGTATATAAAAGAAACATACGCACAAAATTGACCTTGCAGTTATGTCCTGGATAGGACTGACTTCAGAGCCCTGATTCAGACACCCTGTGTAATAGCAGGCAGATGATCAAGTTTCAAAGCTCCTCAGAGTTAACAGAGATCCTACTATTGTTTCAGTGGTCTTTGAATGAGACTCCTAAGTGGTTTTTTCCACTCAATCTGCACTGTGTATTTACACTGTAAGCTTCCCAAGGCAGAGACCTTTTCTCATTTAACTGTGCCTTTTGTCACAACTAAGATTTAAGTGACACTAACAATTATGCCCTGGTCCTGCTACAGCATACTGACTTGGGGATTGGGAAGGGACCAAAAGAGAGCCCTCATGTTCAGGACATTTCCTGCCTTGAGTTTTATAGACTTTTTTTTTTTTTCATAGCACATTTAACAAGTACACATATGACAAGCAAGTTTCAAAGAGAGAGATAGAAATCTAGTGCTCTAAGATCTAATTCCTGTCTCAGAGCATTAGATTCATAACTCCAAAAGAAATCTGGGCTTGACATTGTTGCTCAGGAACCTCAGGAAAGACCCGGAAGTGTCTAATGCCAAAACTTGCAGGTCACAAGAACACAGTGGCCTTTGATTGCTGATGATTACAATGCTGATTCATTGCTCAAACCATAGTCCAGCCCTTGAAAGAAAACAGTTTCTGACCCTATATCTGCAGCTTTCCTCTCTGCTCTTGCCAAAAGCATATGCAGTATCCAAGGAGAATTAGCTTCAGCACACATCACCCTCAAGTTTATTTCAAGTATACATAACTTCCTTCCTGTTCCAGTGTTATACCTTTCCCTGAGAATTTTCCCTGTCTTTTGCTCTCCTTCCCACAAAGATCCCCACAAACACAACTCCTAAAGTACTGCCAGGGGACACAAAGCTCAGCAAAGCATGGCCCACACAGCAAAGCCCCTGAATGATTCCTAGGCTTCACGCCACCAGCACCTGCCCCTGTCCCCTACCAAGGCTGGTGACATAAAAGCTGGAACATCCCCTAAATCTTCACTAATTATCCCAAGATACTTCAATGTCCTCCAGAACCATGTGAAGGATCTTCCTAATTACTAGCCAGACAATGGAGAGTGGAGTCAGGACCCTGGGATCCTCCAGCTTGCCAGCCCCAGCCATGCATGTTCCTGTTTGGCCTCTGGGGCTGACTGCTCCATATGGAGACCACCACCCCACGCTTCCTCTCTTCTATCTCCACCCAGCTCCCTCCCTGCCCCCATCACCACCACCCCCAGCATGTGGATTTTATGAATGAAACTTTCTGACAGTTATGGGGTTGGCAGAGGCCTATTCAGCAAGCTGGGGAATGTGTGAACATCAGGCTTCATTAGAGACTTCTCCCAGTCAGCTGATAGCTCATTAACTTAAAGTGGCCTCTTGTTTTAAAACCTCAGAGTCCAGGAGGTGGGGTGTAGAGAAGGGGGGGATGGTTCTCATTGTTCCTCTTGCCTCTCTCCCCCTCTGCCCCTTGTGAGATTAGGCGCCCTTGGAGGGGAGAGAGAGAGAGGCTAAAACAACTTTAATTAGTTATTTTCAAAGATTTTCTCCCCCTTTCTTCCTTTTTTTGTGTGTGTGTGGAGCAGGGGGGGTCTCTCAGCTGGGTTTTTCTGCATGGAGGAGCTCACGTCATTATGCTTAAATCCAGCTCCTCCGTCCTTTGTCTCCTGGCCAACAATAGAAGAAGGCTTGTAAAAAGCTCCTTCCAAAACTCCTGGAGACTGTCTGAAAAGGAAGATGGGGTGAGGACTCCTCTCTTTCCTCCCTCGGTCACAAAAGTGACAGTCTGGTGCCTGTGCCAGCAGCTTTCCTGTGTTAGAAGTTAGTACTGGTGTAAGTAGGGCAAACAGAGTGCTGATTCCTAAACTGCTGCTGTGTCAGATGAAAAGTGGAGCCCAGACTCACTTCACAAAGTGTCTGGTAGTAACTGTTCTCACTGTGGATTTAAGGTCAGGCTGGAGCTCTGGACATTGTCAGTCTTAAGACTTTATCCCAAGACCTAATCTGCTTCTTTCTTTTAAAGAGATCATAAGTGCAGCAATAGGACAAACCCTCCTTCATGACTCCTCTTCAGAAGAACCTGAAATAAGGAACTAAATGGCCATTATTGTCACCCACAGGAAAATGGGTTGAGACCAGCACATATATTCCTTATAGACAACCAAAGTACAAACTGCACTGGCTTTCAGCATCTCATGCTAGATGGAGTTCAGAAGACTAGAGAAGGTGTCATCCCCTTAATTGTGATATAAGAAGCAACAACACCACCACAAAAAAAACCAAACCCCAAACCTCAAACAAACAAAAAACTCAACAAAGAAAAGTGTCTTTGTTCCTTGCTAGCACCAAAGCCCAGAACAGTACCCTAGAGCAGCAGTTGCTACAGTGCCAATCTCCAGCTTCTCTTACAGTTCTTCTTTCAGTATTGCAAAGAAACATTTCTTTCCAAAGATTCTCTTTGGGCCCATCCACAAAAGAGACATGTCTCTGAAGATGGTATAAGTTGAAGTTTCAGTGAGTAGATTAGTTCATGTGTTAGGCAGAAAAATCAACCATGAATTACACTTTAACCAGTACATTTATATACCCTAAATCATACTTACCATCATCTCCTTTGCCTGTTTAAATCAGGAGTTCCCAAGAACCTGGACTAATAGACTGATAGCTCTCAAACATTATTCTTACAGTCTGGCACAGACACAAGAACTGAGGCCTTGGTGGATGTTGCAGTTGGAGGGTATACCAAGGAGCAGGTACAAATTGCCTGCCATGGCTTCATGAATCAGATTCAAAAGCAACAGTTTGGACTACAAGCTTTTCAGAGTAAGGATTTCTACTGCAGTCTAAGTGCTTAGTACCTGATCTGGTCAGCTTTCTTCCTTCAAACTAAACAGCTTTTGCAAGTTTTTAGAAACAAAGACCATCGCTCCCTTCTACCTTCTTCAAAATCAGAGCATAAACCTGTTCCCCTTCAAGTCTGTGGCATTCACCTATTGCCTTTCTGAGAAAACAGAGGGTAGGATTTTGCCCCTTTTTAAACACTGATAAGCCAAGCAGAGTGGTTTGGAGTCGTTTGTGCTGTGATGCTGTCAGTTCTCATAAGCAAACTCAGCCTGGCTGGCTCACTGCTCCGCAGCCCTCCAAGGAGCTGTGCTGGGTACCGCAGTGCTACTAACGCAGTGTGCTGGTGTTCCCAGCCAGCTGTCAGAGCCACCACCCTGCAGGACTCAAAGACTTTCCACTAAGGCTGTAAAACAGAAGTTCTTGCAACATTTTTCTTGCAGGACTTTACAAGACTGTTCTTTTTGGCAATGGTTTGTAAGGATAACAACTCTTTCCCTCTGCTGCATCCTTCCTCTTCTATTTTTCCTGTCCTAATTTAATCTCCATGGTTTGTGGGGATTTCTGGAAGTTAAACATCTCCAATATCGCATTCTAGATGTATTTTGAATGTAGTGAACATGATTCTTATGAACCGGTAAGAGTTGGAATCATGTTCTATCACTAGTTGTCTAATGAGCCTGGCATTTTTTAATTAAATAAACTTCTGCAAGTATTACTTTTTATTATGCTTTCATTAAAGCAAAGAAGTTTCTTTCCTTGCTGATTGCAAGGATTTTAAAACATAGATTCATTTACATTTGAGAGAATTTCTAATTCTCTGCCCTCTGCATCAAAGAATGCACTACTTTTTGTGATGAGTCACAATTTTCACTTGCCATGAACTGGCAGGTCCAAATGTTTCTAGGCAAGGCTGCTCCCCGGATTTTGTTACATCATTCTTGGATTTAAAACAACAAAGCCTTCAAGCTCTTTGCTGCAGTTACCACCAGAAAAGGCTGTACTTACCGAAATACTGGGTTTTCCCTGCAGGAAAGCTTTAGGATTACTCACAGGACACTCACCAATAGAATGAAGCCAAATTTATAATAAGAAAGCAAAGATAGTACTACTATAAAGGTAAACAAAAAGGAGTGTGCTACAATACTATGTTTTGTTTATCCTTGAGTGATACAGAACCATAGGAACATCACAATGCACCAAGTACTATCCATCTGCAGTTAAAAGATAAGCTAAAGACATGCTTGAATATGGGTTGCTTTCCAGCCTTTGGGTCTAAACCCAGAAGCCTGCACAGAAAAGCTTAACAGAGACAAGAATAGCTCATCAACTGAGGTTGTGGCTCACTGACTAGAAAGGGACACTGCACCAGGCAAGTCTACATTAGACAAGACAGAAGAGAATGCAAAAAGGAATTATTGTCTTCCTCACTTTACAATTGGATGACACAAAGACAGACATGATCAAAATGCACATTTGGAACAGAACCAGAAATAAAAGCCACATTGCTCTACAAACTTCATGTAAAAAAATAAAACCTTGTAAGAAAAAAATAAGACAAGGTAGAAAAAAGGCCTGGCTTTCAGACCAATGGATATTTTGACATTATTTCAATCTACAAACTTTGTCTACTCTATACATTTAGAGTGTTATGACTGCAAGAAAATACTGTTTCGTTGAAAAACTGCATTCATCATCACTTTTGGAACATTTTCCATGACCAAATGGAAGCTGGGCAGAATCTGCATAGCAGTATGACAGCTCCTATGAGGCTAGCAGTTAGAAAAGACTGAGCAAAAGATGGGTCAAAGCATACCAACCGCAGCAGCAGCAGTTCCATGCATAGCAATGGCATTCAAATAGAAATTTTCCAAAGACATACAGCAGTGACATTTTAAACTTCTTTCCCAGCATGAAGACTGCATCATGACATGATCCAAATTTAACCTCGACAGGCTCTATGCACCCACAGCTGGGATGCTTCCAGTACCCAAGGTAACTAATGCAGACTTTGCTGAATTGATTTATTTCTTGGCACCGGTCAGAAGCCCAAAGCACCTTTTACTTCTCAGTCTAATGCACAATTCCTGCCATATGGAAGGAAGGCATAGGGTGTTGTATTACTGTAGAGAGACTTTAGGCAAGATGAGGACCAGCTCCCTAGCTGGATGCACACATAGGAAGAAATACTTCTTTCTCAAGAAGTTTGTGATAGGAGTGGACTAAACAGGAGACATCTAGACAAATGAAGAGATTATAAACAACTTGCCAAAATCACCAGGCAGGACAGTTACATCTTGGATATTAAAGTGCCCCCTGGAACTGAGTAACTTGGTGTGCACAAACTTCTTGCACACTTGAAGACCTTTTCCCTTTTTTCCTGTATAGGACAGTGTGGCACAATCATCCCCTCCCTGTACATGGTACAGACTCCACAATTAGCAAACTGCAACATCACAGGCTGTGTATTATTGCTGTGTCATATTGTGCGTTATTCCAGATAAATTCACTTAGATGCCAGCAGCTTCCTTAAGGCATTTCAGTGAAAATATACTAAAAATCTTGTACCAGCATCTCCCAGGACATTAGACCTCACTATAAACACTTCATTTTTCTCTCCCAACTTTTCAATTTCAAATCTCAAGTCAGAGGCCATGAAGAAGGGAAAACAAATCTAACAGCTGAACCAAAATGAGTGGTCTTGTATGAACTGTTAACTGTCCGGTGACTTGCTAAGGCTACAAGTATTTGATTTTTAGTTCTCTGCTTTCACTGAAGCTCTGAAAGTGCCCCAGCAGATGCTGATCTTAGCTTTACAGATACTGTCCCACACGTCTAAACAGGAATTTTAGAGCACTGAGTATTGTAGCTGCCTTTTTTACCAAAATCTCACACAATTTCTACCTTTTTCCCCCCCTCCTCTGTCATTCAGTGATGCCTAAAAAATAAGCATGGTACCAATCAGTGTAAATCCTTCCATATCAGTGCAATGCATTCATATACCCTAAAGATTAAAAAGTATAGCTCATCCCAGAACTGGCTGGAGGAAGAAGATGCTCTGCTCAGTGGAGCATCTCCTGGCTGGTGGGAAATGACTTGCACTCTCTGTACCCAAAACTACATGAGGATGAACTTTTGACTTCAACCCCTGCCAGGACTGAAGAACTTAAAACTTCTTTGTCTTCTCTCCCTGTAAAACAATCCCTTTTTACTGTGATGTCTGTGTGAAGGTGGCAACTAAGGCTCAGCCTTCTGTCATGGCCAATATCATTCCAGATTTAGCCCAACATCATCAAAGTTCATGGTGAACTGCCAACTTCTCTCGTTGTTTTCATCAATTTGATGCTTTTTTTCTAAACATATCCATATGTCACAACTCCAACAGCATGCCTTTCCTAGCTGTCTTTTCCTTCTCCACTGTCACTATTTCATTTATGTATATAAAGATTCCTAGATCAAATACAGATCACTCAACATCCTGACATTCTCAAGAACTAGCTATGAACTCTGATTATCACTGAAATTTTTCCTAAAACAAGTATCAAACAGAGTCTATTTTCTCTTCTCAGTGAAACTTCAGCCAGCATAATCCTGACATGTGGAACTTCCACATGCTTAGCCACTGGACAATACTATGAAATAAGGAGACGGTGAGTCATTGCTCAGACCTTCAAGTTTCTGCAGGTGTGCTACACTGGCAGGGAAAGTTGAAGTCATAGCTAAGAGAATGGTATGTCACCAAAAATGATACTCAACTGTGATAGAAGACAACAGTGAAGCATCGCAAAACCTGGCCTACTAGTAAAATGCAAAGCAATGCTATGTCCTCACTCCTCAAAAGTGATTTTGGGGAGCTGAGAATGTTTCAGAGGACAGAGCACCCCAACAGCACAGCCCTTCAAGGACAGAACTAATGGCAACTGCCACTAGAACAACAATAACAATAAGAGTGGTTGGATAATGAAGGACTTACTTGTATTCTGTCAGCTAATATCGAGGTAGAGCGGAATGCTTTTTATTTTAGACCAGCCCAGGCAGATTCACACAACATTTGGATAGTAATGAAATTCTATTAGGCAAGAGGAGTAATAAGTCTGTCACCAAAGCCAGCATAAGAACAAAAAGACTGCCATGAGGGGGCACTGAAAGAAGGCACTAGCACTGCAACTGGGGAAAAGATTCTTGCAGAAATGTCATGATGAGGGATCAGGAAGAAAAGGCCATCTACTTGATGCCTGTTCTGAAAGATGCAATGTTGTCAAGGAATAAAGCAGAGAAGGAAAGAAAGAAATCAATATGAAGTTCCTTTAGGAATGCAATGAACACAGGGGGTGCCTCTATTTGGCAGCCCCAGGACGCTTGCAGCCCTGGCTCAGACTGTGTGGATATGTTTTTGACTTGTCCCGGTCAGCAGATTAATGGCATTAACGAAGTTTCCATTAGCATCGGAGATTGGGGAGGAGGGTGAAGAGACAGAGGCGTCCAAGCGGAAAGCCACATGACTGCAGAATTGATAAGGCTAAAGATGAAACGGAGCTTCATTGGCATAAGAGAGGCCAGGAAATGCCACTACAAATTAGCCCCAGGCCTCATTTCTTTTCCCTTCATTATCCAAACCCCTTCAGGAGAAGAATGGAGGAGGTTATGACCCTCTCCCAACACACACATACACAGATATTGAGTGAGTCTCTCTCAATGAACATAGACATGGGTATATCTGTGTGTGTCTAAGGGTCTGTGTGTGTGGTATATTTGTGTCTAGGCAAATTTGTATTAATATATTAAGTAAAAGACAAATGCATCTGTATTTGCATCAATACATATCTACCTATCTGTATGTGTAAGGATATAGTTCTCATAGCTACAGTCTTTGCAGCTAAACCATTTAATTTTTTTTTCATATTTGTGAGCTTTATGTGAAAGTAACACCATTGAAAGCAAAAGCCTTACACAATTCAGTGAGAGTTCCAGCACAGTAACTTACACATTACTTACAGAGTTACTGGTCATAAGTTTCTACATACATGTTTTCCTGCAGACTTGTCCTTGTACCCACTTCTGAACGTCTACATACAGGGTGTTTTCTGTGGGCAACTATGCTCTTCCACATGTATTATGTTTTTCTTTTGTGTGTGCATATCCTCTGTGTGTGCTTCTGCATTCTGCCAATTTTGTGGTTGCTTGTGCCTGTGTCCCAGCTGTCTCCTTTCTGTGCATGAGTGCCTTTTTCAGAAGCCTGCATACTTCAAATAAGTTCTGGTCTGTGTACACACTTCTGTGTCTCTTTGTGTTGGTGTATCTTTGAATATGTGTGCATAGGAATACACGGCTGCATTTGTGAATTTTATTTTTTTTTAAAATTACATGTAAACTATTCTGTGTAAAACTGCAGACAAGTTCTATTCTCTGTCCCTGAGCATATCATTCTTGAAAATAAAAAATTCTATTTGTTGCTATTGACTACTTTTTGCACCTGAAAATTAATGAATACAGGTAAATACAGCAGTGAATAATAAAAAATGTTTGTCATACGGAAAACATAAATTCCACTATACAGGTGTGAGAAATAGCTAAGGAGAATGGACAGAGAATAAGATCCATTTTAGCCAGTCATTCATATCCAGCAAATTTAAGGTGAGGAAGATTATTTCCTCCATAAATTAAAAAATAACATTTCTCCAAGTCTAATGGCATCTATGTGTTGTTAGTAAGAAAGGCAGGTTCTCTTCAAAGAGACTGTTAGCCATAGGCTACTAACATGAGAAACAACTTTGCCTAGGGGTAAACAAGAAAACAACCTCCTTCTGAAAACAAAAAAAGGAGAGGAAAAAAGCCGGGGAAGGATGTGTAAATGGAGCTTTGTGCAATGGTGCTCTGTTATGTGAGCTGTATGTGACAATAGCCCTGAAACCCTATGCGAGCAAACTCATAAAAGAGGTCACTGTCTCTTTAATTAAAGCTCCCTGGTTTGAGGTTAAAAACAAACCCAGTGTTTTATGACCAGGTGTGCGTGTGAAAGAGATGGGAACCCGATCCCCAGCCCAGTGGCACAGCAGCAGAGAGGAGATAAGGGAGGAAAGCTTTTTATTAAGGTGTTGGTTGAATGCTGCACCAGGCAAGGCAAACGCTGGCGAGGCAGGACACACAAGCCCCCGGGGACCAAGGCTGCAACAGGGCAGCACCAGGAAAGGGGAATGATGGAGAGGCAGGACAAACTCCCAGGACCAAGCCTTCCAAACTATCAGAAACAAGAGAGGGGGATCTAGGAGTATCAGCTTAAGAGAGATCAGGAAAAGCATCAAAAAGGTATGGGGGAAAATAGCAACCATTACAAATCCCTAAGTCCTACAGAGGCAAAGACAGCAGTGATTGTGTAGTATCACTCAGTTGGCAAATAACAGGGGAAGAAGAGCAACTGCAGAGCCCTTGCTGGCATGCCTTGAGAGGGGCCAACCCTTCCCAAAGCAGTCTGCAGACAAGAGCCTCATATTGTTTGTGGAAACAATAGGGACCAGACTGATCCTAGCATCTAATAAAATGCTAAACCAAGATAAGAAGCAAAGAGGTTGCACCTTCTTCCTGAGCCTTTCTTGTCAGAGATGTATATATTGCTCAAGACATTCATGCCCATGACACCATTACTGACAGCGAATCACACTTGGAAACTGGGGCTTCCACCATTTGCTGTACAATCTAATCTTTAGATCTCACTTTCAAGGTACCTGTCACTATAATAATATTGACCTCTAATGAAGTGCCTGTATCCCATGGGTTGATTTGGTTATGAGTCCTTTCTTTACTCCAGCTGTCAGTCCCTGTCCCTAAAACTTAGAAACATCGGTCAGCTCGCTTCTCTACTTGCATGGAGAGCTACAAATGTTCAGCTTGAAACAGGAGACAATCCAGAACCAAGTCCCTGGGTTGCAGGACAGCTTCTCCAGGGTAGAGACATAACACAAGCCTTCTATACTGCTGTCTCTGGGCACTTGAAACCATATGTTTTGAGACACAAAATCTGAATTCCAACTTCAGTATGGCATGAATATCCCAGAGGTTGGAATGACACTACCATAAGATCCTCAGCAGACAGCTTTGCTACAGTAATTACTAAAAGAAAGCTGAATTGTGAAATAAAAATGAAATTAAAAAAACCATGTGAACCTCCCATCTCATTACACCGCTATGTAAATAACAGCAACAACACATGCTCTTGAAGTGCTGTATTATGAACAAATGAAAGGCTAACTTGGTATTTTCTCTATTTGAATGCATGTGATTTTAGAGAAAATTGTTTTAATTTCTATTTTTCTTTAAGAAAACATAGATACAATTTTAGTAGGTACAATCAGAAGGTAGTAGAAGGTCAGCTCCTCATTTACTGTATTCAGTAAAAACATCAGAGATCTATGGATGGGAAAAGCAAAATTAGAAATGCAGAAGAACAAAAGGGATAGAAGAGAGAGCTGACTACAATCAGAGAGTGATGTTTTACTTGCATTTATCAGTCTTCTGCTGTGGAATTTAAGTTTATTTTCAGATGAGATTAAATATCCTATTTCCAAGCTATAGGCAGGGAAATTAGAGCATGAAGAGGAAGTCTGACTGCCAGAGAATTAGGAACAGAACCAAAATCTCAGCCTTGTTTAAGAAAAAGACTAACAGATCACCTCAACAAATGTTCGACAGCACTTCCTCCATTCCTTGAGATTTTTCACTGCAGAAAAATGTCTTTTTTCAAAATATGTCGGTTACTAGTGCTGAATAACTGGGTGAAACTGTGCAGCCTGTGACATGCAGTGGGCCACAGTATACAAACCAATAGCCCTTTGGGGCTTCAAGACTATGAAAACTGAAGATTAAATTAATCCCCAGTGTAAATCCACTGAAATCAACTAAATTTTGCCAAGGATGGGTTTAAACCAGTTATGGTAACCTGTTTGCTAATAGAAGACAAACAAGGCCCTGAACTAGAGCTCTATCATGTTCATTCCCTTGTAAGGTACACAATTCCTCTACATAATGTTTTAACAGTCAACTGCCCCTCTTCTTTTACACCCACTATTAAGTCTGACTTCTAATTTCCGAAGTAGTGGGGCACATTCCTTGGTGGTGTAACTCTCTTACTATCAGTAAAGTTAGGCTACAACTAAATTTCCCTTTTCAAGTTTCACAGTCTATTCAATAGTCTGTGCGTAATGGTCCACACTTACAAGTATTCTGTGTATGAAACAGTTCAGAAATAAGAGCATAGATGATGTAAAACAAAGATTTGTTTGTCTAAGGTGGAATGATTAAGCAAGCCCTTAAAATGCAGATTTACATTGACTACAAATCTCTTTCAGAATTGTTTAGCTATTTCAGCCTAGGCAAGCTTTCCAAAAGTCCAGATCATTCAGCTTGATATGCTGAATATGAAATGTTTACCCCTTTAAACTCAAAATTTAGTTCAATCTGGTTTCTTGGGGGGGAAAAAAAAAGAAAAAGAAAAGAAAAGAAAAAGAAAAAAAGGTAAACCACACTAAATGCAAGTATTTCAGGCCTAAGACAAAAATGCTGGTTTTAAACTAACAGAATTATCCTCCCACTTACTCCATATTCTCTACCTTTTTTGGTGCTGCAAACAAAACCAACAGTTACTGGAAATACCCCACTTCAACATCCAATAATCTACCTCATTTTCCTTGGGCTGTATTTTCTAAGCTTTGCTCACTCCTACCCTGCTGCCTCTGACACCAAAGCAAAGCAAGTGGAGCTCACATACCGATGAGTACCAGCTAACAGGGATAACCCCTTCCATTTACTTTGCACTTGTGTAAATAGTCACATAAACCGTGAGATCCTGGGACATGTTTATAGTCTCCTGCTGAGCAGGAGCATTGCCAGCATCTGCTTCGTGACTGATGCTGGGTCTCCTAAAACAAGATTGTAGTGGTAAGGGCATGTAATTTCTTTGTTGGGTTTGGGGTGGAGTTTTGAGTTAGTTTTGTTTTTCTTTTTGCATGTCTTTCAGCTTTGCTTCTTGCCTCTTTCACTTTCCTTCCCAAGCTTGGGGAAAATGCCATCTCCTGCCAGTATAATGTATTAACTTGTGCATAATATCTGTACTTTTTTTATGTTTCAGGGGGGAAAAAGTATCTTGGTGGCACAATTAGGAGCAGACTACCAGACAGACCTCACTAACCTCAGTGCAGCTATGCTGATTTACACCAACAGGTTATCAAACTCTCTGAAAAGCCACATACAAGTCTTCTTTTTTTTCCCCCTACATTATTAAAGTGATAAAAGCTGTAATACACACTGTGAAAGACTTATCCACAAAAAGCTGTGGCTTCCCTCTACTTTCTTTGCCAGGAGCTATAACTACTTGGATTTTTTGACATGTTTTTCAGGCTGAAAATGTAGATTCAGCAAAACAAAACTTTCTTTATCAGAGATCAACCACTTTTGACAAACTACACTAATTAAACCATTATTGTATGAAAAATTCCAGTTTTCATATTTAACATGATTTCCAATACTAAGCTGTTTTTTAAAAAGCTACTAATTTCCATTTGACAGTTTAAGATCATCAAAATCTTAAATTCTCTCCAGAGATCCAAATTAATGCTGGAGGTTTTCTCTCATTGTAGTTCAGAAAAAGTGCTCACAATTTTAATTTCTCATCCTTGCACTACAAGGAACAATTTCTCAGAATTTAGAGTTTTCCCAAAGAACAAGAAGAGTGTTTTTCATCTGGATTTACCATAATTCTGTTGTACCACTCCCCAGTAGATATCATTACTATCTTTTACCTCAGTTCATTATCTGTACAACTGAAATAACACTGTTCCTCACTTTCCAAGGCCTTGAAAACCATGACTGTTTCTTGAGATACTTAGATATTGTAGGCTTGAAGGCACAAAACTACTGTAAAGATGTCCCCAAAGTTACAGTTAGCCAATGTTGTATCTACAGGGACAAAAAAGGTGTACAAATTCACTAA
The DNA here is from genome assembly GCA_013400415.1 of Scytalopus superciliaris. Classification (NCBI taxonomy): domain Eukaryota; kingdom Metazoa; phylum Chordata; class Aves; order Passeriformes; family Rhinocryptidae; genus Scytalopus; species Scytalopus superciliaris. Next base: position 539,563 of record VXBX01005632.1, read on the forward strand.
TTGAATCATAGGCTTAAATACTAGATTAAAACTGAATTGGATACCAGATACTGACTGCAACTTCAAAAACATCTTCACCATCATAGTTTTAACTTTTTCACTCTAGCATTATCCTAAAATGGAGACGTCTTGCTTAAGATATTCTTTGCTTAAGGCTCCGAGATGGAAAGACACATCCTTGTGATTAAAAGTATCTATATGAGGCAATATAACTTGAGTTTCTACTCAGCCACAGCTCTTTGATGGTAAGTAAACCATTTGATTTGTTCCTTAATTTCCTTTACTCATCTCAGTTTATCAGCCCTACTGAATATTTTTCAATTCTTATGAAGATCTTGTCATGTGCTTCTCAAATCCAACATTCTGTGTTTGTATGTATCATTCTAGATGCTTCCATAAAGTAATTAATAATAATAATAATAACATTTAGAAAGGCAAACATACAGAGCTTCCTGAATCAGAAATAGTTATTAAAATTAGATAGTCTGGTGAAGGAGGTGGGGTGGGAAACAAATAAAAAATCATTTAATGAAAAAAAAAAAAAAAAGACACAAAGAGAATGAAGAACAGGCTGAATGTAAGTATCTCATAATACCAAAAAAGTTTAGGCCTACTACAAAATATCCCTAATTTAGAAGATCTGTAGGATAACTCCAGTTAGAGGGAATCTTTGCATGAAAATAATTCTCATTTTTTATTGAAAATTCTGTTCACATCTATGCATTCTGGGGTAAGATGGTTGAGAATTTCTTTCATAATACTGCTTTCATACAGTTCACCAAACAATTTGGAGAAATGCCAAGACAAAACAGCAGTGAAATATCCTTCTGACTGAGGAGGGTGAAATAATGAAAGCAAAAATATTAGAGAAGACCTTTGCAGATAAAAAGTGACCTACATGTATGGATGCATTTTGATGTTTTGCTATTTTGCCTACCCTGCCTTGTAGGACTGAAAAAGATTAAAAGGAAAGGAAGGTAGAAACTGGATAAGACACTAACAATCTCTTACACACAAATACATAGAAGCAAAGCTCTGCTGACCTAGACAACAGACCAAGAAAGATCCAGTAGAAGAATACCTCCAGGGAACTCTGTGTACTCTGAAAAGGAGAGCTAGAACACAAGACTGCGTGTACTTTAAGCAAGGGGTTCCTGCTGCAATGCCCCACAGGCTCTGCATCCTCCTGTCAGCCAGCTCAGGGACCAAGCTGCCGTGTCCGACAGCCCTCTCGCTATCGATGGCCCACCTGCCACGGCAGAGAAACAACATGGAACTCGTGTGTACTCAGGCCTCTCACCTCCCTTCCCATACGGGACAGAGACACAAACAAGACGCTTGGAATCAGAAACATTTCTGGGTTCTCCTGCTTGCACATATTCATAGCAACCAAATCTGAGCTGTGACAGAGTGGCTCAGAGACAACTGTGGATGAAGTCACAAAAGAAATGTAAATAGTTCACAAAAGACCTTTCCGAAATACCAGCATCACTTTGCTTCTAGAAAGTGTCTACTAACTTCAGCCACTGACTATCAGTTTCAAACCCACCAAGTTCTCTTGTGGGTTTTTTCCTACAAAATAAACTAAACTTAATATAGTGCCCCACAGACTCTTTTTCCAAAATCCTGACACATCATCTCTTTCTTCCACAAAACTTTTACCTTACAAATGGGATTGAAAAAGTTCCCCTCTACATTTTGTCCTAGAAAGTGAAACAAGACTAAAGTAAAAGCAGGGGCACTGTGAAGAGTTTCATGTGAATGCCTATGAAATGAGAGGCCTTCAGCTACTCCATGCTACAGCTCACACACAACACTGATACCCTGAAACTCTTCAGAACTAGATAAAGACCTGGAGAAGTCACTGTAGAGAAGATCCCATCCTGCTCACAAGGGAAAGGATGTCTAATATCTCCTTTTACATCTCTCATTCCCCACTCCTTGCCTTATCTGATTTTTCCTCTGTTCTTTCAATTATTTGATTTTACAGACTTTCTGAAACAGAGTGAAATAGGAAAAAAATAGAAATTAAAGGTAATGTTGCATGAAATTTCACGAGAGCCAGGCTCTCAGTCCTAGTGTCCACCACTGGCTTTTTGACGATACTTCTAAGAAAGCAGAGGCTAACAGTTCTTACCCTTTCTAGTACAAGTCCTAACAAGCCAGCCCTCTTCATACCTCTTACCCCACTCCTACGTCTTTCAAAAAGACGGAGGAATGCTGCTATTTTTCGCTCTGGCTTTTGCTCATTCCTCTGCTTCTGTTCCCCCTCTCCCCCATTTCCATTCCAAAAGTTCTCAGTTAAAAGCATTGCCTGAAGCAAGATCACATCTCCAATAAGAGAGGCAACTTCATTACAGTTTAACATAAAAAGATCAGCTGATATCGATCCATAATTTGGACAAGTGCCATGCTATTGACAGGAAGACAAAATAAGTTAGAATGGCCATGTTTCAAAAATTCTGTATGTACACTCAATCACTAGAACAGAAATTGCAGTCGGGTATATAATAACACAGCCATGTTTTCTATTTCCCCTGTAGATCAATGCTAATATGAGGAGGGCCACAGAAGATGGATGTTGCCGACAGAAAACCTTGAAATTCCAGGTTAGGACTTGGGTGGTTTCATGGATAAAAGTGTGTGTGTGTGCAGTGGATGTGTAATTTAAATACAAAAGACCAAACTCCTTCCTTAATACCTGAGAGTGCCCTATTTCAACACAGTCACTTCTACATTTACATTCAAGTTATGGAAAACAGAATATGACCCAAAATCCTGCCTTACCTAAGTATCCAGGCTTTAGCTCACACACCTAAGGGACCCCAGAAGGATTACTCAGTGGCCTTAGACAACCATTGGAGAATATATCTTAATGTACTCATAGATACACAGAAGAAACACATATGAGGTTTCTGTGTATTACTGAACAACCAGTCTTCCAGAAGGTAGTGGTGTCAGGAAAGACAGAATTCTTCGTTCTGATACATTTTACTAGAAACTGGCTACTGAAGCACCACTAAATTTCTAGGATATGCTGGCTGTTTTACTAGCAGGGTTTATGAGCCCAATGTAACAGATGCTTAAACTGGAAAACAAGAAGCAAATTAGGAACTTCAGCACCAAAAGTACAATCCTCTACCATTTGAGATAACTTCAACTTAAACTGTAACAGGTATCTATTATTTGTACAGACCAACTGGTATAGAGAATAAAACATTATTCATGCACTTTGCCAAGAGTAGTTATTTTTGAGTACTTAACTCTGTTTATGTCACACACACACACCTCTACCACAGCAGGGTTTGATCTAATAACAGTTCACATGGGAGAGTTGCAGAAGGCTATAGACCACCAAAGCAATGCCAGTTTCCCCAGGAAGTTTGCACTCTGAAAAAACTCAGCTGTAAGATGCGTACCTCCACCATTTCCACCTAAAAATCTCCTGTAGCTAATAGCAGTGAAAATCTTATTTTCTCTTTAAGCCTGCTATTTGAGACCAACACACCTCACTTAGCAATGCATTGCACACTATTCCTGATTATGTAGGAATACCAAGTAATTGAAGAGAAATAATACGCATCAGTGACTAGGATTTTTACCAGGATTCATTCCTTCCTGTTTCCTCCAGATTGACATGTATTCACCTTCAAGGCTGAGGACTACAAACCATCCAGTTAACTCAAAACTATAATGTTGCATTTGTAAATCCTTCCATATAAAAGGAAATATATATATATATTTCTATGCTTTCACTGCCCCTTCAGTACCTCACAGCTTCTTCAGTACTTTGAAGCAATCTGTTTGTGTTGCTAATGTTACACTGCATGAACTGGGAGCTCATGGGAGTATTTTTTAGAAGATGTACAGTATGGGTCATTCACAGAAAGTATTCACTTTCAAATTGTTTGGTAAAGCAGACTCACTTCCCAGAAAAGATGCTGCCCCATCAAAACTTGGTTCCACGTTTCAGCCTTGATCTGAATCCAAACTGCACAACTAGCCTTTATCTTGACAACAAGCCAAACCTTTCTTCAGATACTCCTGCATTCTCTGAGCTGCATAACACCCATGCTGCAATTCATGACTCATGCCCATTATTAGTTTAGTCAGATTATAGACAGTTTTGATGCCTGGTTCTCAGCACAGTGCTGTAATGTTTAGGATATGTATGGGAATGGTGAAGGAGGAGATTGTTAGCTGTATTTCTATTGATCACAAACTCTCACAGACCTACCTGCAGAGCGACCATACCAGCAGAAATACTGTAAGGGCCCTGGGTCTTCTGATCATCATTAACCTCTCATGAAATCCCATCCAGTGAGCTCTAACTGCCCTTTCACTTTGCTCTTCCTCCTTCCTTCTTAGCCCATCTGGCTAATAGGTCAGAAGTGGGGACACCTGTGCACAAAGCCATTGAAGCCAGGAGATTATTTGCTAACTCTGGAGGTTCAGTTCCCATCTGAAGCACCTGCTGTTGGCCCTGACTCACACAGGGCCTGAATGCACTACCGGTGGCCCCTGATTCACCTTTTCGCTGTTTGTTCTCTCAGCGTCATCGGAGGGGTATGCAAGGAGCTCGTCCTGTCTCCCTCCCACGCGGGGCTTTCCGGGAGCTCTCGCTCCCAGCCCTCTCCGCCGGGATGCTGCCAAGTTGCAAAGCTCCTACCGTGGCCTCAGAGCGGCATCTAGTGCTCGGCTGCCCCTCATCAGCACCTCGGCCCTTCCCGCAGAGCAGTTCGCCTGTTTTCCAAACCCCAGCATCAAGGACTTGGTGTTGGACAAGACGCGAAATAACTGGGCTACCTCAGTGAAATGAGGGCACGTCTCTCATAAACTGCAAGGCTAATTGATTCCAGGTGAAGCAATCAGTAATACAGTAAAATAAAAAAGGGAGTAAACTTATCCTTCTGGTTACCCAGACTGCGCTGTATGAAAAGGATAATTGCTATACAGCCTGAATTAGAATATGGCAAGTTCTATTTAACTACATTCCCCCTCCACTTGTTAGAGTGGTTTTACTAATATGCACCTATGGAAATCTACTTGAAATTATCAAGCCTTCCTTCAAAGGCCATGCCTGTTCTCAGATACTGCAATGTTTGCTCACTGCTGCTCACAACAGATTTGTCTCCTAACCTTATTTTTTCAAACTCATTTTTCCTCTTCTTTTATGTGTCAGTCAAATCTAAAATGCAGACCTCTCCAACAGCAGGACATCAAAAGAAGACAAGGAACTGAATGCACTTCCAGGGAGTATTTTCCATATATCAGAAAGAGCAGCCACCACAATCAAAAAACCTCTACAAATTATCTGGAGCTCTTGAAGGAACTACTGAAGAAAGCTTATTATTATTATACCAACTCAAGTATAGTTTTATGATGTTTAATTTTATCAGAGTGCTCTGCAGGCAGGTACATTATCCCAGCTGAGTATGTTTCCCTTTTTCAGTCTGCCTAAAATGAAGTAGTTGGATATTTTAACGAAAAGCTATATAACTGTATTAAGGAGGGTGTAGCTTTTTCATATGCTTTTCAGTGTTTTAAGAAAAAAGATCACATGTTGCTTGCCTCACTTTGTCCATCTGTGAAATGAGGATAATACTGAAAGACAGAGGGAGGTGATGATCAGAACCCATGTCCTGAGCTCTTTCCAGTACTGAAATAGTTAGATTTTTTTCCCATTACATCTGAACAAAAGAAACACATCTGAACAAAAGAAATGAGAGATAGCAGTAAGACAGAGTGCTTAAATCGTGTTCTGATCCTCTCCATATTTTAGTTCTGCTAACTGCAAAAGTCAGGCATTTATTATGTAAATTCAGAGACGTGTTCAAATATAGCTAGTTACGTAGCATAATTTTCCAGTTCTTAAAATTCCTCTAAATTAGGAAAAGCCTTCACACTTGAATTCTGGCTGAATTAGCTGCTGCAAAAAATAGAAGACAAAAATTACTTTCACATACGAATGCAACAGAAGAACAGACCCTGTCAATATTGTGTCGATAATACACATAACAAATTAAGAAGCGTCCAATAAATTAAATTTCAAACAGTTTGGCCTTGGCTTGGCAAACTGTCCAATATCTACATTAGCACATGTCTGAGAAGTATTGTAGAGTCAGAAAGTTGTTCTTCGCAGCAGGGCCTGCATTCACAGGCAAAATGCAAGAAATCACAACGGTATTGATGCCACAAATGTCAGTTTCTTCAGAACAACACAACATCCATTGGTGGCATGGTAACATCCATTGGTGGCATGGTAACATCCACTGTTGTCTGAGAAAGCCCTTTCACCCTTGCCAAAACAAACAAACAAACAAACAAAAACAAAACAAAAAACAGCAAAACAAAAGTGTGCACTGTGAGAGCCGTACACAATGACTAAGATCCAGCCTACAGAACTCTGACCACACCTACAAGAAGCTGAGAAAAGCTACATGATCTGCACCCGGGACGGCGTGTCCAAGTATTCTATAGTCTAAAAGCTCCTCCTAGCTGTGAGACCATCTGGCATTGTCAGCTGGGAATTTATTTGTTATAATACCACCAACTTCAGAGTTACTTTTTCCACTGGCTTAAGTACATCACCATCCTATATGAGTATCCATGGCCTTTCATAGAACAAAAGCCTCTTCAGGGCTCCTCAGTATAATATTCTTACTGCTCCTTTAAAGTTGGCCAAACTGAAGAAGCAGCTCCAGACACGCCATCCTGCTACAGACCATCTTTGTGCAATGTGTTGTAATCAGAGACTGAAAAAAACTTAGGTTCACTGATTAATTTGTGTTTTCAAATCCTAAAAAATGCCCATAAGTAGCACACTTATACCTTTAGGATGAGTCAGTGAACACAAATTCCTGATTCCTTTCTCAGGCTCTACGACAGACTCATACTGAGACTTCTAGAAATATATGTCATGTGCTCCAGCCTACTGTATATAAAATTATAAGACAAAAATGCAAAGCACAATGAGCTTCCTGACAGAAAGATGACAGACAAATTATTCATTTACTTATTCTTTACGTACTTTGCTGTTTATTTTTAGATAAATGGCTCATTTCACTGTCACACACAAAAAAAGCTGTGAACACTAAAAAGCTAAGTAAGTCACAATACAGGAATGAAACAGGTTCATTTGTCACACATAACTACAGAAATGTGTCTTATTTGACTACAAGACCTTTGTAACCGTGATAAAATGTACTTGTGAGGGTAAATAAGAGGCTCCAAAGAGTGATAAAATACCCAAGGAAATATTCACATAGAATTCCCCTGTTACGAAGGAAGAGTAGTCTCTAATAAGCCTAATTGCAGCCTCGAGGTGCAGATTAATTTACCTGTAACGCTCTGGAATTGCAACATGAGTTTTCCCAGGAGCAACCGAAAGAGACACCTTTTGGAATGCCAAGTGAAGCACGCTGGTAACCAGGCACGCAGGACTCCCTGGAATGCGGCAGCAGCGCTTCCCGAGGAACGCCTGCGGTTGGGAAGAGCGCCCAGCAGAGGGCGCACGGCCCCCATCCCGCTCGCTGCCCTGGGAAGCAGCGCCGCTCCCAACCCCTGGGAAACCGCCGCTGGAAAGCCGAGCTCTCCTTGGATGGCAGCAGGAAATCTGGGACCCGAGGGCGCTTTCCAAGGGCTGTGCATAAATTGGTTAAGTTTCTGTAGAGCTCTGAGCTCGAGCAGTCATTTCTATTTAAAAAAAAAAAAAAAAAAAGAAAAACAAGGACTCGGTTCTCAAAGTACACTTTTTTCTAAATTGTAAAAGAGGGGCTTTGTAGAGGACTGGAGATAAATCACAATTAACATGCAGTTTGATTAGTAAAAATAAAAGCAGTAGACAAAAATTAAAGTGAGGCACTGGTATTCTAGGCTTAGCAACAGGAAAGTATTTTGAGTAGGCTCGAGGACACATATGGATGTGTGATAGGAGTGACAAAAAACAATGGGAAATAAGGCCAGAATATCAGGAAACACATCCCAGTAATGTGCTCCTTTCTTCAGATTAAGTCCCATCACTAGAGCCTTTCAAAGCCAGAGTATACAGAAACGGCAGAATACCCATTGCAGGGAACACATCTGCATTAAGCAGAGGGCAAAACTAGGTGGAAAGGGTACTTTTTTGTTCTTTCATTTCAAGTCAAATATAAAGAGAAGCACACGTAACAGCTCACATACAAGTATCATCCACTCACACATTAAAACGTGGCAGAACAAACTCATTTTGGGTGGCACCCCTGCCCATCGTGGGGGATTGGAACTAGGTTATCTTTAAGGTCCTTTCCAACCCAAACCATTCTGTGATTTCAAGCACATTATACCACAAGGAGTTAATAATAGGCCAGAGAAGGAACAATTTTCCTCTGGCTTGATTCAACACACTTGCATTATTCATCACATTTGTGAAGGAATATGAATCCCATCAAATAATTAGATGGTGTGTTAACCTTTCTGGTTTGCAGCAGCCTGTGACTGACAAGTAGAAGGGTTCTCCAAGAACAATTTCCTGTGCTGTCGCTCCTTTCTGCCTGGACTCTCAATGAAGGGTATGTGTTGTGTGTGTGTACAGGGAATCCCTGTGGAAATTTTGTTGAGCTTTAGGTCAAAAGCCTCTGAATTTAACTTTAAATTTGGGAGCTATTAAATGTCGTATTTGTTCCCTATCTATTAACAATACTACAATACTAGTCCTCTTCCATTACTGCAATTATAAAAACCCCACCCTCTTACATCAGTTTGGATAAGAGTAAGGTGGGGAGGTGAAATATCAAATTGCAGTGAAATGCAATAAAAGAAGTCATTACTCACTAGTGTACTGAAAGCACAGTACTAAGAAGTCTAAGTAGATATAGGAGAATTTCAATGGCATTTTAACTCGCTTAGATTTTCTCAGACCTTCTACTTTGAAGACCCGGTGTGGTTTTCTCCTCCCAGGACAGACTACCCTGGGTGATGATCAGCTTCAAAGCATTTGTGCTAGAGAGAGAACAGAGGTCCTGTCTGTTGCTGTTCTGAAATCTGCGGTACAGGAACCACAGGATGTGTAAGCATTTACAAACTGAACTGGCAGCTTTTAAGAACTCTAGCAGTGTGTTTCGGGCTTCAGGGTTTCCGAGCACTCCAAGGATACTGCGGGGCGCAGCGGGGCTGGGTGGATGCTCACACCCTGCTCGGGATGCCACGGACCACGGCTGGGAGAGGCTGGGAGACCCTCCCAGCACACACTAGTTCAGGAACTTCTGCTCTAGTTCAGTCAGGAACTGATGAGGGAATGTAGGTCAGACAAGGCAGCCGCGGTTGTTTGTCACAGCTTTCGGGATTGTTAGTTTCTTGGGGCTTTACACGTACTGCTTCATTGCCTCCAGCAATTCCCCTTCCCCTTCCCTGCCATGAGCCCATGCCAGAGGTAGCTGCGTGTTCAGCGTGTCCTTTATGCCGTGTGTCAGACAAAGCTGAGACCCACCCCAGGAACAGCAGCCCCTGCTGCGGGGTTTTCACACTGTCCGCCCGCCCGGCCCCTGCCCGGCCCCTGCCCGCACCCAACATGGCGCCGCCGNAGCGGAGCGGACACAAGTTACACAAATCGCAAAGACACCCGTGCAGAGAGCAATCCTGCTGTGCTCCCGACGCAGCTAATTCAGCTTTCCTCTCCCATAAAGGGCCTCCTCGTCCGTGGCCGGGGCCAGGCAGCCGTAGCATGGATCACCGGCGCTGCTGCGGGCGCTGAAGCGGCTTGGCGAGCAGCGGCCCGGCCGAGCCCTCCGTGCGGTGGCGAGAGCGCTCAGGTAAGGGCCCCGAGCCGGCACGGCACCCCCGCAGCGCCCCAGGGCCCGGCTGCAGGGGGGGAGCCTGGCCGCTGCCATTACTGCCTTCTGCTGCTGTAATTTACCGGCACTAAGTTATTAACAAAAGCCTTGTTTTCGTTTTAGAGCATTAAGCAGTTAATTGTGTTAACAAGCACAATGACCTCAGCCGGCTTTCCCGTAGGAACCACGCTGTGGAAGTCCTTTCAGAGACTTCTTTAGCAAGACAAAAAATGGAAGCACTGAAATTCTGTCTGTAAGGTGTCACTTAGCCTGGAAAGCTTTCTTTTAGGCCAGCAAAGTTTGAGGAGGTGAGTAGTGGAGTATAGCCACAGGTATTTCTCTGTCCTGCCGATCTGGCTTTGAAGAATTTCCTCTGAGGTTGTATGTCACAGGCTGCACTGAGAGGGCCTTATATCCCAGAGAAACACACTTCCCCAAGCACAGACACACTGAGCAGCATAAGGCATGGTTTGTGCTTTCTCAGAACTAAGTTTTCAGAGAGAGCACAGTGAAGCATCCCTGGCCCACTACTCACTCACTCAAGAATAATCACTGACACCGGGGCTAAATGAACCTTCTCAAGGTGTTTTAATCAATCCCTCAGCCAGATCAGATATATCTAAACTTTCTCTAATCTGTTCTGAGAAACGTCCAAGGCATACAACACCCATTTCCTTCCACTTGCAGAAACCTCTAGTCCTTGGTAGGCAAATTAATGATCTCATAAAAGTTGATATAGATCCAAATGGCAGTTCCTCTTAGCTCAGAAGCTCAGACAGATTTTCCTAAATTGCTCCCCTCAAGTCTACCTTGTTAATACAGAGTCCAAGGCACAATCAGTCATTCCCATCACATTGACTATTTGAGAATCATTACTGAAATTTGAGTTGAAAGAACCATCCAAAATGATCTAGTTGTATAGAAACATTTCAGATTTTCACCCTTTTCTTTTTGAGGAAGGTAGATTCACATGAATTGTAAGCCAACTTTTCTTGAATACAGCGTAAGTAGTTATTTTATACAACACAAGGATAATGGTACATTCAGAAAGATATTATCTCTATATCTGTTTTACAAAAAAATCCCAACCTACGGTTGATATTAACATGTTATGAAGGAGACTGCAAAGGTGATGGGGATTGCTAAGTTCTCAAGACTTGACAATAGCACAGGAAACTGTTGAGTTGCTTGCCAAAGTATCTAGTACAGAAAATACTTTTTACATTCACATTCTGAGAACTGATACCACTTTTCTCTGCCTGAGGTGAGGAAGTATATATGCCACATGATGTTATGTGGATCAGGTAAGCAGTTCTGATTTTCAAACTAAGCCTGTCTTAATGAGATGGCATACAGTGCTTCATGGCTCACTCTAATAATAAATCCCAGTGTTTACAGACTGTCAGAAAAGTAACTGAAGGTCTCCTATTCTGACAGTGCAAAACTGTGAAGCTATAGCTGTGAACAGAGCAATGGGAATATAATTTCTTTATGATATGCTTTTAAAAATAGATTCTGTGCAACATGTTGCCCAGAGCCCACATTATAACAACAAGAAATGCAGAAGGACTTTCATAGATATGTGTCAGTCAGCTGACAACTACTGTAGTGATCTTAAAATCCATATTGCAATTACAGCTGCAAGTTTAAAACTATGGTAACAAATTTTCAGGAAAATTGAGCTCTTGGGAGAGTGATTTCTCCTGCCTTTGGGTATTAGATCATTTTGTACATTGTAAATTACACACGCACAAAACTGGGCACATAGAATAAGCTCTTCTAGTGAATCTCCCCCTTAACTATTATGTGTCACCACTAGAAAAAGTGTGGCATTTGAAGTTATAATGCAGAAGGTGTTTTGGTGTCCCAAGTTAGGCAATTCTAAACTTAGTCTGAGTGCCATGGGGTGGTTTTGTTTATATCCTGCTAGCTCTGAAAGTCTCATCTCAGGAAATGCCAATCCATTTTGATTCCCATGGGAGCATGGGAATTGTGTCACCAACCCACACAACTGCTCCACAAGTTCTGTGTCAAACAAATCTGGTCAGGTCCTAGCATGGTTGAAATGAGGGAGCTGCACTGATGGGAGCATGATGATCTTTGGAAGCTCTCTGGCCAATGACCACATCAGTTTCTCTGTATGCAGGGCTGGTTTCCTTCCTTGGAAGAACTCAGTGCCTATACCAGGAGTTTCTCCACCCAGCAGCTCTGTAGGCCCCAGGGGGAAGGAATGGTTAAGGAACAGCTTTTCTCCACCCAGTTAAGTCCAGGCTGAGTACTGACAGCTGAAGGAGGGCTGTGGGCAGCCCCCTTCTGCCACTGCTTCTGTAGGAGCTCTGTGATTCTTAGAACTCCCCTTAGTTTTAGGTTATCAAGCGCCCCTTGTTGCAGCTGCATCAACTGGAGAATGGTTCATTTACCAAGCACAACAACGGAATCCTGTTTGGGCAGGATTCCACTGGCAGTCTGTGCCTGACCTGGAGACCTTTGATATTTTGGCTGGCAGACTAGTTGTCTGTGCCCTGCTTGGTATTTCCCTGTAAAATATGCTCTAGGTTGTCCTTTCTTTAGGAGACATTACCCTTCCTCCCACTCATTCCTGAGTCAAGTGCAAGCATCACTGCAAATGCTCTTAGCTGGAAGGTCCACCCCTTTCTGCACTGTGTGCAAATCCACTACCCATTGCTTCCTCACCAGACAGCACAGCGTTCCAGCTCAGAAGGTGTCCCCGAGGTCCTGCTACTGGACACATCTGCATCTCCAGCTTTGCTTCCCAGAAGGGATATTTTAAATGTACAGTATAGCTGCATCTCTACAGCATCAACACAGTCGAGAGGGCACAAGATACTGGGCTGCTTTGGGCTGGAGTTTCCAGTGGATCCTCATACTGCTGCTTTTTATGGATGTCTTTGCATGCTGTTAGCCAGAGATAACAAGACATTGGAGGAGTTTGTGAATTGTCCTAATTGGAAGAGTACATTTAACCTATACTATACCTGCATTTTGATCTTGATATTTTGATCTACTTCTTGCCTTTAAAATTACATAAAGGTGTTTTTTTCCTCTTCTTTTTAGAGAAAAAGGTTTAGAGAGAAATGGAGCTTGAAAGAATCATTCGAGAGACACTGACACACTTTATCCAGTCCCACATCCCTGCAGCAGATCTCAGGTATGTTGAAATAGGCAAATCCAGTATCATTGTTCTAGCTTGAACTCTGCATTAATTGTCTAATATAATTATGCATTATATTGAACTCTGTAGCTTTCCCATACTTCGTGTTGCTTTTCTTTAAGCCAGATCCAGGATGCAGGTAATTTGCACAGACTCTGTGAGAGGAATGCTTGAACAACTATAGTTTAGCATTGCAATCTAGTAATGTCATTTCTTTGATGACCAAGATGATTAATTTCCTGTCCAGTAATACTCATTAGAATATGGGATTTCCTTCATTCCACAGTGCTCCCAAAGGGCTTTCTGAGCAGGATAATGCTATGCCAGAGCTCTCCTATTTTGAACTCTGCCTGCGTGCAGAGATACCGCTGCCTGGAGCCTGGAACACAGCAGCTGTTTTTGCAGCTGGTGGCAGCAGTGACACAAGTGCGTCAAGCAGAAAACATTGCATCCCATAGAAAGTGTAACTTGAAGAATATGATGAACTCACCTGAAACACCGGTCAGCATAGAAAAGTCCAGGGTTTGAGCACTTGGAATATTTTGGTTAGCTCAGCTGAAGCACCTGCAGGAGCCTCTGGACATGCACTGGGGCTTTCATTCAGTGCTGCCCAGGAGGCAGGACTGCATGCAGTCTGTTAATGCTTCCCACTCAACCACTGGCCACCTGCTACCTGCTTTACTGGTGGTACGTGCTCATAAGATACAGTCCACATAGGCCTGTTGACCCTGCTGCCATGTCCTGTGTTCTCTCTGTCTCCAGTGGGATGGATGATGTTTTCTTCTCTTATATCACGGGTGTCCTGGAAGAGCTGGGCTCACCAGAGTCCTCTGAGGAGATTTTTGACATGGACACCTTTGTGGAAATGATGGAGGCATATATCCCTGGTTTTGCAAAAATCCACAGGTATGTGATTGCTGCTGCTTTGTACATGATGCCATGCACTGGGGGCCTGGACCCATGCCCCTCAGTACTGTAAATACTTTTGCTGTACCCAGTTGAAGATGTATTAGTACCAAACCCATGCCATTAAGTCAGTCTTTGCCTGAATTCACAGATGTTCATCCCAGTTGATTTTACTGGGCTTCCTATCAAGCCTTGTCTTTCTATAGAAACATCACCAAGAAGGATAGGCTAGTGGTTTTATTCCTCACACTAATAATACAGCTTCTGTCTCTTGCAGTGGGGATGTATGTGAAATGATGTTCTCCCTCTCAGAAAGGCTTGGTGAAGCCCGCAACAAAGGTGAGTTACGCAGATAATTTCAGCACAAGAAGGTATATTCTCTACATGTTTTCAGTCTTAATATTCAGAGTTGAACAGTGTCACAGGATAAAATACAATCTTGTTTGCCACAGAGATCTCATAAGGTAGCCTGAATTGATTGACAGGGTTTTGTCTTTTTTTCAGTGCTCAGTCAGGTTTTTGGTACCAACACATGGGAGGTTAGAGTCCTATGGAATACAGTCCAAAACATACTGGAGTGAAAAACTCATGATCAGTTCTCTGCTGAGACAAAATCCAGAGTAATAAGGAAGAAATAGCAGATACACGGCTGCTTATTTAAATTCTGCTGTACGTTAATTCTGAAAGTGAGGATTTCTGCCTGCCTCTGATAGCCATCTGCCTAAGTGGCACTACCACTGAGCAGCCTTTATCAGGTGCATCATCAAATAGAGTATCCAGCTGAATACAGGTATCACATCTAGACTTATCATCCTCAAAGCTCACTTCCCTTTCATCCATGGACCCTGGCACAGATGCAAAATGAGTGATGTGCTCTGACCTGCACTGTGCAGGACTGCAGAAGTCTACAGTATGCCAATGGCCCTTTCTAACCTCAGCATTCACAGATCAGCTGGATTACTGTATCACTCAGTCCCACAGGTACTTCCCACTAAAGAACAGACAGGTTGAAGTGCCTGGATATTAAACCTTCACTCATCTAATAACATCACTGCTGTCTTGCCAGAAGGCTACACAGTGTAGAACAGACAGTCCTGTCTTTTATCTTACTTGCTGCTTTCTTGAACTTGACAAAATCTACTGCTCTGCTCTGGTATCCCGCATCCTACTCTTTGAGGATCCTAATGTAGCCAGAGCATGGAAGGAAAGCACAATCTCAGTCTTAGATGGGACAGAACAAAGGTGAAATGATTCTTCTTACAGTGACACAAAAAGAGCCTGTAAAAGGATGCATCAGAGTAAACTGATGACAGGATCTGCTGGCTAGCATGAAGCCTGAGGACTACCACAGTGCATTCCCAAATTTAAAATCAAAATCACACCTTATTTCAAAGATAGAGCAAACACCACAAAATTCTTAGAAACATAAGAAATATATCTTCAGTATCCACAACCAAAGCACTAGAGAACTGAAACACAGAATTGAATTTGCAAGCAGCCTATGCCCTGTACAGCCTGGAAATGCAGAACTCAGGCACTCCAGTGTGTGCTAACATTGCATTCCTGCAGGTCAGTGTGAGCAGAGCTGCAGCTGTCCCCACTGAGGGCAGAAGGAACAGTAGTGCTTCCAAGTCTTGTCACTTAAGAAGAGATTTGCTTTGGCACATGATGCACTAGCAATCTAATGCCAACAGAAAGCACAGAGCTCTAGCCTTAGTGGGACTGTTCCTCAGGAGATATCACTGTGTCTTTAAGAAAAACCTGGTCAAAAGGCTCTGGAAGGCAGGAGCGAAGCACCCTCTGAAGACCTCACCAAGGGCCAGGAGTCTGGAGCTGGAGCCTGCAACGGGAAAAGGCTGTGCACTGTAACAGACGGATCCAGGGCCCAGGTATGAGTATCCTGCAGAGGAGCAAAAACACTGGGGACAGTCACACAGCACTAGGCTGCCAGCATTTTTTGAGGGCATTTTCCAGCTCTGGAAGGAACCACAGCATAAGCTATGACACAGCTTCACTGTGTCTGTGATCTCCATTGTATCACTTGAACAAGAGTGTGTGAGAAAATCATGTGCTGATAGAAGACTGAGCCAGTGCTCTGGCTCATCATTTCCAGCTGCTGGAAAGGATAAGCCAGAGCAGTAACAGAATCTATCCCATTGCCCTCAGGGATCCCACAGCAACCACAGGCACTGCAGCACCTGCTATATCCCCCCCCATCTTCCTCCTCTATGCTCTGTTTGCTGTTTTTCCAGTACTGATCTATTCCTGTTCTGCAGCATAATCATTCTGTGTCCACAGCCTTCTAGCAAATGCTGCTATGGCGATTACTTCTGATGTAGCCTCAGGTCAGTGTTTAGCAGTCCCTTCCCTTTCCAATCAAAGCACATACAACTTCACAAGGTGTGCAAGAGTTCAGGCATTCACACCACAATGTCCAGAAAGCTCACTTCTAAGGAGACACCTAACATGGCCACACAGGTGAATCAGTTCACAGCAAGCCCTGGTTAAAAGCAAGTTGAAATACAGAGGGAGGAGATTGAGGAAGAGTAATGGTTTGTCTTTCCAAGGATACAGTTCCCTGTTAGCTTCAGGAATGGGATTTAGTGACATTTGTAAAGAGAGAGAGCCTTCAGCAAAAGGCAAGCTGAATTTCCTGACCGTGAAAAAACAGAGGCCCTAGCCCTCTCCTCACTGCATCCTCAACTTACCTCTGTCTCTTGCTCCAACTAGGAAGGTGATGACTTGAAGGATGGGTTGGAGCTGCTACTGGAGATGTTCCCAGCCTGTACTGTGAGCCAGGCAGAGAAGGCTCTTGCCATGGCCTTGGGGAACTTGGAAGAAGCAGTGCAGTTAATTGTGGAGGAGAAGGTGGAAATTGGCCCAGCAGGTGTGACTGTGAAGGTACTGTACTCTGACCTTGGTGGCAGTGGGCCAAGGAGCAGGGCAGAGCTCAGGGACACACAAGTAGCACAGCTGTCTGCTACAAGCAGAAGCTTTGACTGCAGAAACTTTCTGCACAATGAGCCAGGAGAATCACCCAGAGTAACATCCTCTCTCCCTCCCCTGGGTCTCCTAGTACAGGCTGTGCCCGCAACCAAGCCAGCATCCCAGTGAAGCTGTGGCTGGCAGCCCTTTTCCACCAGCAGCTGGGCTCACTGAGTTAGCACAGGGGAAGCTGTATGCCCTAAGTGTTGTGCTATTCATACACCCACCTTGTCTCCTCCCAGGAACTGGCACGGCCCCGCAGAACACCCAACCATGAGGAACTAAAACAGGTTATCCTACAGAAGTAAGTACCCAACAGCAAAGAACCCCTTCTTTGCTCCCAGTAAAGGAGAACGTGGCAATTTGGGGAACAACTGTGGTCTATAAAGAACTTGGCCTGCAAGATGCTTAAGTAAGGCTGCTGTGAAGCTGACTTCAGAATAGCTGAACACATCTAAGCACAAATACAATCATCACCTGGAGGGGAAAAAAAAAACAATGACCAAACAAAAAACCACAACAAAACAGGTTTGGGTTCTTTTCAGAGCTCTGGCATAGAAACAGATTACCTGTACCAGCTGGGTCACAGCACTGGCCGTGTGTGAGGTTACAGCCTCCTACAAATATAGTGTAAATCACAGTACTGTTAGCTGAGGTCCTGGTTAAAGTTTCAGACATCATTCTGCAGCTCAGATAACAAACACATGGTGACTTGTAGAACTACAGCAACTCATTTATACCTCTATCCTTGGAGACAGTCCAAACAAGGCTAAAGATATCTTTAAGAGACTGTAGAACAACACTGAGAAGATTAAATCTCAGTTGCTGAAGGTAGAAATTCAATGCATTTAAAGAAACCTCTCTGAAGTCCCCCTGTGGACTTCTTTGGAATGAAAGTACCTTTAGATTGGTTTACCTATATTCATTTCTAAAAGCATTTAATTCTCAATAAGAGAACCCACACTGTGGTTTCATCGATCTGCTTTAAGAGCTCAGCTTTCATGAGTGTCCCCATGCGGGCATGCAGCTTCCACACATCTATCCAGCCACATCTTTTCCACCACTTTACATTCTTCCCAGTGACAGAATAAGCAGTTGATGGGCTGGGAAAGATAAAGCAAGGCAGAAGTAGCAATCCCTGTCTTTGCCCATCTCCCGTGCAGATTCATTTCAGAGTGACAGGTGAGGGAACAGAAAAGCACCAGCTATTTGTTATGTTTCTGAGAACTTCAGTTTAATGACATTTTGGCAACATCCTGTACTTTAAACATCACTCAAGCACAGGTACAGAGAGCAGATCGCCATAGCAGAAGATACACATGAGCAACTATACTAACTACTGAGGGAGCAGTCATGGTCAGCTGTGCTAAACCAGCACCAACATCTCAGAGAGCAGCAACTCAGCAGTACAGCAAGCAAATGCTTGGACCCTGATGTTTCAGTCACATAGGAAATGAGGTGATGCTTTTATGAAGTTGCTTCCAGCACAGACCTGTTTCATAGTCAAGTAGTAGGTGGGTGTGAAAGGAACACCATCCTTCAGGGCAGAAGCAGACAGATTGGTCCTCTACTCTCACCTCTGTCTTCTTTGGCTGCCATCACTTGGACTGAGGAGCAAAGCTGCCCTAATGGGAGAGCACAGCAGACCTCAGCACCTCTCTCAGTTCTAGAGTGGCTATGAGCATTCTCAACCATCTGAGTTTTTAATACCCTTCACATATAACCAAGGATGCTACTTCAGGAGAATCCTGCTGGATTCTTACCAGAAGGGTAATGCTACTTGCCCATTTCATCTAGAGGGGAACATCAAGTGCTCCTTAATGCAGTCTGGTCACATAGGACATACTGCACAGCCACAAACCAGACAGGGAAGAAGGTCCTGAGTAACCCGAGGCAATATATGTTACAGCGTTCACTAAATGCTTCTTGTGTTTCAGATACATGATGGTGGATAGTGCAGATGATCAGAAAACACATCGACCAGCTCCACCCAAAGAGGTAAGCAGAACAGTCCCAGCTCACCAGCAGTTTGAATATCCTTTGTTACAAGGTTTAAAAAAATCAGGCTGCAAGTCCAAAATCAAGAGGGCAGGCCAAATGCAGGACTGTTCACAGATGCTCCTAGTCAAAGAGAGATTACCTTAGATAAGGTGCTGCAGGGTTTGTCATTTCCTACCATTCCCATCAGACAGCATCCTTTGCAGTTTTGGCGAAGATTCCCAGCACAGATGATGGCAAAGCAGCCTGCCCACCCACCTTGCAGAGTGCAGCCCCCTTCATTTCTTGAGCAGTGTGGCTGTCCATCCACTTGGTGTTAATATCTTTCCAGGCTCCCAAGAAGTTGATCCGCTATATTGATAACCAGGTGGTGAGTACAAAAGGAGAGAGGTACAAAGACATCAAGAAGCCAGAGAGTGAAGAGATGAAGAGAACCTATATCAGCCTAAAACCAGCCAGGAAGTACAAGTTCCACTGACAACCAGGTTCTCCTTCAGCTTTCCACCTCACTGGCCAGGCATGGCAGGATGGACGTGTGGTACTAGGAAGGAGGGGACTCCCACCTGCCACTAACCTGAACTAACCTGGGAGCCAAGACACCATCTTCAGCTTCCTCAACTAACCTGGTTGACAAGGACATTTCTCTCCTTGTGTGGCTATCCCTCTGCCCCTAGGGGCACACTGCAGTGACTTCTGGGCCCCGGACATTCTCTGCTATTCCTTGCATGGGACATTTTTAGATCTGAGATGTGGCTTGTGCTTTTGCAGCAATCTTTTTAACAAGTCTGTGTGCACTGTTGCTTTGAGTACCAGTATTAATAAAGACGGTGTGAGTTGGTGTGTAGTTCTGTCAGAGCATGCACATGCTTTACAGATAGGGCCTTCAATCCCTTGTAGGGCCAAAGATAGAAGCAGGGTCACCCTTTCTTCCTCTGATTGTTCTCTTCATCATGTCCACCACAAGATGTGGCTGCTATTTGATTAAATGCCTGGTGGATACAAGGGCTGAGGATGAACTCCAGAGCTAGACTCTCCCTGTCAACATAACCTGCAGCCTTCCATAAACCCCAGCTGACAGTAAAGCCAGTGCTCCTACAGTTTCTCACCACCGCTGAGTGCCAAAGCTCCAGCCATACCACATGGAGCAAGATACAGTAGCAGGCCTGGGCACTACTAAAATGTTAAATCAGAAGCTGGAGGAAACGAATGACAATGACCAACTGCTTTCAGTGATAGCATAGCTAGGTTTGGTGTTTTTCTGTCAGTTAAACTGCAGTTAGGAGTGTGTTCCCCCTGAAAACGTCTCCCACCTTGCCCCAGCCTAAACCAGCACCCTAGGCCTGGACAGACATGCTGCCTGTGCTGGGACTATGCCAGTCCTTTGGTGCCAGGGTGGCCAGTGGCTGTGGGTTGGAGCTAGGCTTACTGCCCTCCTCACAGAGCCCAGAGGGGCCTGCCCTCTCCCAAGAGGAGGGCTTGTAGCTGTTCTTTTTGCTCCAGCCAGTCTGATTTGTTCCACAGTTCTGCTGACATGCCCTGTACACCCACCCCAGGGGACAGTCCCCATCAAACGCTCCTCTGCTCTCTGGACAGCTGCCGCTTAGAGATTTAAAATACAACAAATAGTAAATCCTATCTATTAGCTGGCCTGGCCAAGGCCTGTTCAGCACCATGGTGTTTCTGCAAGTCACTCGCTCTCTCCACACCACTGCAGAGGGAGTTACTTTCCCCAGAGGCACCAACAAAGCCTGCTCATGAACACTGAGCGGCTGCTGAACAGCCCCAGCGGAAAGAGTGAGCCCCACTCAGGCCAGCCTCACCAATGGGACCGACCTCTCCCTCTGCATGTCCACACCAGCCAGTTCCGGCATCCTTCGGGATCCCAGCATTGTGTCAGTCCCCCCCTCCCCAGCAGCAGCAGTTCTAGATCTGAAGGTTGATGAAAGGGGCGAAGCCAACCACGTCCTGCAGGAGAACAAGAGCCCTCTGCAGAGGAGGCTCCACATCCAGCTCCACCCCACGGCTTCGGAGGACACTCAAGCTGGACTCAGCCACGTTGTGGCAATGCTTGACCTTCAATGAGCGCAGCTTGGGACAGTACTCAGCCAGGACCCTGCCAAGAAAGAGAGAACATGCCAAGTTGCAAATCAGGATTCTTAAGTGGACCATTCAGACTCTACTCTCAGCAGCCCAGAGCTCATGACTGTATCATACATGCACCATCCTTTGGGAGCAGGACCCTGACAATCTGAGAGAAAGTCAAGGGACATGGTTGGATCCCAGACCTACCCTCCATAATATGCTGGGAAATTTTCTGTCAGTAGCACACAGTGTCTCTCTTGAAGGGCCCGCCAGTGGCTTCTCTCCCAGACTGAGCTCTCACTGCTTTCAACATGAAGACATCTGACTTTCCTCTCTGGTTCTCTTCCTCCCTCCAACCCAATCACCTGTCATCTGCACGCTGGCCCTGCTCAGTACCTGATGGAGTCATTCTTGACTCGCAGACATCCCGTGAGGTCCAAGTGCTCCAGCTCAGGGCAGCACTTGGCAGTCTCCTCAACCGCCACGTCTCCCACGTTGGCATTGACAGCCAGCGACAGAGACTTGAGCCTGCTGCACTTCTGCACCAGGTAGCAGATGGCCTCGTCCTTCAGCTGGCGACAGGCCGTCAGGTCCACAGCCTCCAGGGCCTTGCAGTGGTCAGCCAGGCTGCGCAGGGACAGGCTGTCCACCCAGTCGCAGTGAGCCAGGGACAGCTGGCGCAGGTTGGGGCAGCTTAGCGAGATGCTCACCAACGCGTGGCGGCTGAGCTGGGCACAGCCCTTCAGCTGGATCTGGTGGAGGTGGTGGTTCTGCTCGATGACTGGGAGCAGCTCGCAGTCCGTCAGCCAGTCGGAGCAGTTCTGGAGCGCCAGCTGCTGCAGAACTTTGTTGTCCTTCAACAGGTTAACAAAAGCAGCTCGTGGGATGGCGGGTCTGATCTGTGTGGGGAACCCAGGAAGAATGAGGCACCTCCCCAGGGTTGCACATCAACCTGATCCTCACCAAATACCCTCCCCCCTCCTTTCTTCCACTGTGACAGTGGTGACCAAAGCCATCCCTGTCCTCATCCCAGGACAAACCCTACCATCACTCTTGTCACCTCATGCCAAGGTTACTGCTGCAAGCTAGGAGATGCGCTGGCTTTTCCATCCCACACCATCTCTCCTGCATTTACATATTCATGGTGAGCTCCACACCTCTGCTCTCCAAAAATGTCTTTGCTAGACCACTCTGTGTCCTCACAGAATAGCAGCCACTCCTGTATTCCCCACTCCCAGGCAATGCCTCCCAGAGCCAGTACAAGCTTTCCCTGATGACCAGGCACAGAGCTTCCTCCCATCAGACCCACCCTATTGCACAACCTCTGCAAGGACCAACAGGCCCTGCCACTCTAGAGCTCGCTTGTGTTTCTGCCAGCCAGTGCCCCATAATGGCCTGGGCGGAGCTTTCAGGCTTACTCTTCCCCGGGCCTCTTGTTAAAGACACCGGCATTGCCGAACCCTGAATCACTGCCTCTCCTCCCTGAGCCCATCTGGCCAGTCTGACACCCAAGCCATTAACCCAGCAGATACCTGAGCAGAAACCACCCTCCTTGCCAGGGGTTTCTTTTCCCCACACAGATGCTCCCCTGTTAGTTCCAGAGCAGTAGGACACCTGTGTCCTCCCCCAGGCTCAGAGCCATCCAATACCTGGCTTGAATCAAAGCAGCGCATGTTGGCCAGGTAAAGCTGGATGAGAGACTGGAATGACTTGCTGACCCTCTGCAGGCTCAGGAGCTGCTGCAGTGGCAGATGACAGAGAATATGTGGAAGCAAGATGTCTTCCCAGGGTAGGTCCAGGAGGCATCCCCTGGTGGGGGTCAAACTCATCCTCAGACACCAGAGAGCCAGGCTACTGCAGGAGCCAGGCCAGATCACGTCACACCTACTGCCGGGTGCCTCTAGGAGGAACAGCCAGAAAGAAAGACTCAGCGATGTTTCCCACAATCAGCCCACAGGGCAAAGCCCTTTGGCCAGCCATCAGCAGGGCATGTGCCTGACACCTGCGTCACCTCCTCCCCAGCCTGGGAAGTTCACTGCTCAGGCATCCGAGTCCACCTGCCCGCACTGCCCTCCAGGAGACCTCGGGGGGCTTTCCGCCCGCCGCTGAAGGAGTCCCTGTCCCTGAGCGAAGCTGCGAGGCTGCTGCAGCCCAATACCGCACCGCTGCCGGGGTAGCTGTGCCCGGCCTTCCTGTCTGGCCATCGTTCTCCCGGGCAGCTCCTCCCCGGGATCCAGCGCCGGGCCGTTCGGGCACCCCGCGAGGGGGAGACACCAGGCACCAGCTCCTTCCCTGCTCCGCCGGGCGCAGCCGGGCTGCGGTTCCCGGGGACTGTGAGGCCTGGGGCCTCAGGCAGAGGGGCCCCGCCCGGCCGGAGCCTCCGAGGCTGGGTGAACCCAGCCCCAGCAGCTGGCGGCGCCTCGCCCGCGGCCGCTCCTGCCCCGCCGCCCCACGGGGCCCCGCTAGGCCCCAGCGCCGTGCCCGGGCTGCCCCACCACCGCAGCGGCNCCCGGCCCGGGGCTCGGCTGTGCCGGCTGCCCACGGGCCCCTGCCCGGTGCGCACAGCGCCGCCTGCAGCCCCGCACCCATCCCGGTGCCTCAGTTAGCCCGGATCCCCAGCGCGCACCAGGCTCCTGCCGGACACCGGCTCTCCCCGTTCCCATGTTTCCCCCCCCCCTCCC
>VXBX01005632.1:572102-609392 GCA_013400415.1 Scytalopus superciliaris
AAGCAGAGCGCGGCCGGCGGCTCCGGGGGGGAACGATCGGGCGGCTCCGCCGGCCCCCCGGCCGCGGGGGCTCCCTCCTCATCCGGATGGATGTCACATCCACTCAGGCTGATCCCGCCGAGACGGGAGGTGCCGGGCGAGAGAGGCCGGGTGGGGGGAGCACCGGGGAGTGAAGAGCATGCACAGCTTCAGCTCAAAGGTGGGGGTGGGAGCACGTCCCCTGCCTACACACCCCATCGGGAAGGGGTCCGCTGTTTGCCCCACAGCCCCCGGACCGCCAGGCACCTCGTTTCGGTCACTGCTGCGTCCTCCGAAACTGCTCCGTGTGCCTTTGGAGGGCAGTCATCTCCCCGGGGCCATCCTGCCCTAGCCCTGTCAGGTGGCCCGGCAGCAACAGACTGATTCCCCCAATTCCCTACCATGGGTTTCACGTGCGGCACCGTCGTGTGAATTGAGCCCCAAGCCCTGCACCTCTTGCTTCCGTCCCATCTCTGTCCCGTTCTTTGCCTAGTCTCTCATCCTGCCCCCAGCTCCTGCGCGTTGTCCCCACACTCCCGTGGCGTGGGTGGCTCTTCCCCCGCAGCAGAAGCAGTTCCCGCTGCCTGCTGCCTTCCCTCCGCATCGCTCTGCCAGGCAAGCGCCTGCATGGGAACCAACCATCCCCTGTTGCACCGGATACGGCTCAAAGCGAGGGCTAGGAAGCATCCTTGGGCACTACTTTGGCCGCTAAGAGGGGACAGCCGGGAAGAACAAGTTTGTTCTGAGTGAAATGTTTTATTGAACAAATTAAATCTCCCACTGATGTGCTGCTCCCAGCTATCACACTACAGCTCCCGAATTTTTGTCTTTGAATGCATGCACAGGTTTGCCAAGGCAGATGCCCTGTGAGTTTTCATTTGCAGGACTTCTGCCTTTAGGCAGCAGGACTAGCAAGGCTACCTCCAGCCGCACTGATGCTTTATAGCCCAACCCATTCATCACGGTGATTTACAGTGCATCCATTTGATGCACAATTGAAATCAGCAAGCAGGAAGCCTTAGCTCCATCACTGGTTTTTCATCTCAGTTGCATTTGTGCTTTTTACCTTTCATTGTTAAAGAAAAGCTTGCTCCACTGGATGGTGTAGCCATCTGGCTTTGGTGGGTCAAAGGCAGGCATGGCCTTTACTCTGAATTTGATAATTCTTGATAACCAGAAGAACACTCTGCTTATCCTGTTTATTCTAGCTATAACTCACATGTATTGAGATAGGCTGGCGTTTGTAGATTTGTTATGTTACACTGAATGCAAACTATTTCTAGTGATAAGTTTTTTGCTTGGCATGTGTGTCAGTCTATGTTCAGATGAAAAGTGGAATTTCATTTGAAATATATAAACCTCTTATCTTTATTATTCATCAGTTAACTTCAGCAGCCTTGAATGTGAACAGCTATACCAAGAGACAAAGATTTTAAAAACAGTAACTGATAAATTAAACAGAAGAGTATACTTTTGTAGCAAGTGAATTAAAAGATTGCTGTTGCTTAGAAGACAGATTTTTTAGCAATGTGATAGTGCAGATAGATGGGTGCCTGCCCCACAGGTATGGTTTGGGCTATTTTATTGAGAGTTATGTCTCTGCATCTCTGAAGCTTAAACGCTGTGGAAAATCCAGCCCCACGTCCTTTAGGAATTTAATCCTGTCTGGTTTGCACTTGAATACAGGGAGAAGAAATCATTCCTTCCTATTTGCAGCTGGCATTTGGTTTCTCACTTTCAAATGGTGAGAGTGAGGGACTTAGTATCTTGGCATCTGCCAGAAGGCAAAAGCAGCCAAGGCAGAGCCTTTTCTGCACGTTAGGAATTGGAAGAAACTCAGAGAAGGATAAGTACAAGGTTTAGGTCCACTGGGAGAAAGAAAAATGCCAGCAGCGGGGCTGATGGGGGCTCCAGGTCCTGCAGGGTGGCTCCACCCTGCAGCCACCCACCCGCTGTTGTGGGCTGTCTGGTCCCACCTCTGGGTAAGTGGTCTCTGGGCAGAGACAGGCAGGCAAGTGAGCTGTATGCAGGACAGACATGCCTTGTTCCCCCAGGCTGGGATTGTCTGTAACCACTGCTTTTTGGATCTACTGGTGTTGACAGCAATGTCTGCGCCACCAGTAGTGTCTGCGGCATGTGGTGGTGTGACACAGTTTAAACCCAGGCTGACCTCCAAAGAGAGAGGCTCCTTGCTCTTGCTGCTCATGTTAAACTCATTGAGCAAGTGAAATTGGAGGATGTCTCACTGATCCAGTATATAATTTTTTCCCCCCTTATTGAAGTTATTTTAGTGGGCTGTAGGCTATGGGTAATAAATATATTCAACCTAAAACAGGATAAATTAAACTCATTTATAGAGTGTTCTCACTGTGTCGGGGTGCTGGTTTGTGGGGGAAGCGCCTAATCATCCTGGCACCCTGGGGAGAAAGCAAACACTCTGGGTGCTTGGGGACCAAGCAAGGGGCTGCCAGCGCCTCTGGTGGTGCTTGTGTGATGCCCTCAATGAACCCTGCCTGCGTCTTGCAGCAGGAGGGATTTTGCTGGGGCCTGTCTCACCTGGAGCATCTCTTTCTCCTGCCGCGAGGACAGGGCAACTTTGGTCTGTCCTTCCCATGGCCCGAGACTCTTGTACCTTCCCTTCCCTAACCAGCTCTCCTTGCTCTTGTTTCAGGGCTGCCTGAGGATGCATCGCCTCTCGACTGAGGCATCTCAGGGGTGCTGGGAACCTGCCTTGCTGTGCCTGTGCTACCCTGCTGGGCTCTGGACCTGACGTCTCTGTGCCCTCTTCCGGCAGGATGGCCCAAGCAGGGGGACCCGTCCGCTTCCACGCCGAGGAGGCCTGTTCTGCCTCGCCCCCACCATTTGCCCACAGGGTGAGCCGGAGGCCCTGGCTGGCGGGGGGGAGCCCCGAGGCTGGGCGGCAGAGCCCCCCGCCCTGCCTCACCCCCAACCTCAACGCCGGCCGCCTCCACCTGCTGCGCAAGGGCCTGGCGCCCGATGCCCGCCGCTGCCCCCTCGGCCTGTACAGCAGCACCGGCTCCTTGGCCCGCAGGCCGTCCGAAACGGCGTCCTTTGGCAGCGGGGGCTGCCCGGGCACAGGGCGCCTGACTGCCCCCTGCACCCCGCGGCGGGGCCGGCCTGGCCCAGCCATTGCCTCCCTGGGCAGCCGCAGCCCGCCAGTGGCGACGGCCCCAGAGGGACACAGCTCTGTCGTCACCTTCCGCTTCATTGAGAAGGCCAGCGTGCGGACCCTGGGCAGCCCGACAACGCCCCATGTCCGCTGGGAGAACGGTCCCTACAGCCTCAGCCGCAGCCTGGAGCTTGGTGGGGACATGGGATCTGCCCAGCCCCAGCCCCTGCCCCAGGAGCGGCTCCTGCACACAGTGAAGCTGGAGGCCTCCGCATCCGACCCGCTCCTGGCCGGGGACAGGACCCCAGGGGGGACACGTCCCTGTGGGAAGGAGCTCTGTGCCATCAACGCCAACTGCCTCTGCAGATCCCTCACCAATGGGCTGCCAGAGGAGTTCCCCACCTTCTCCAGGAGTCCCCTGAAGCCAGAGTCCCGTCCCCAAGTATGTACCAGTGTACCCCACACCCTGCATGGGGCTCTACCCTGGGGATCCCTTGCCCACTCATTGCTTTTCCCTCTGCAGGGGAACGCCTGGCTGTACCCCCGGCAGAGCTCAGCCCATGCCCAGCGCATTGCCAAGGCCAAGTGGGAATTCTTCTATGGCTCCTCAGATGCCCCAAAGACAGGTAAGAAGTTGGAGGGGGATGCCCTTGGCTGTGCCCACTCCTGCTTTGCAAGTCTGTATTGCTGCCAGGACTCCCCTGGGGCTGCCCATCTCCTGGGGCTTCTCAGTGCCCACTGGACAGACGAGCTCCCCCCAAGACTGGCTAGTCTGTGTCCTCTAGGGGCCAGATCCTGCACACACCAACCTCCCTGCCGAGTCCTCTGGCCATGCAAAGGGGATGACACAGAGCCCATGGCTGCCTCTGCAGAAGGGCTTTTGGGTTCAGATGGGGGCTTAAGGCTGGCTCTGGATGCACTAGCCCTGACAATGGCCTGTCTCTGCCTCTTACACTTTTTCCTTCTGGTCACCATCACCATTGCTTGGTGCCCAGCACATAGTGGAGTCACCATCCCTGGAGGTGTTCAGGAAATGGCTGGCCATGGCCCTTAGTGCTGTGGTTTAGTTGACATGCTGGTGTTTGATCAAAGGTTGGACTCGATGATCTTGGATGATGCGTGATTGAGCTCTTGGGGTGTGTGCGTGTGTGTGTGTGGTGCTGCAAGAGTGGCTCCTCAGAGCTTCCCAGTGCTGCTCCCCATGGGTCTGAATGCTTGGGCCTTCCTTGCAGGCTCTTCTGCCCCTGACTCCACCCCCCTGGCTGAGTCCCCCCAGAAGCCTGTCTCCCCACTGCCCACCAAGCCACCACTGTCTGAGCACAGCCTGAGCCATGTGGAAGTAGAGATAGAAGTGTCTCCTCTGGGCAGCCAGAAGCCTGGCTCCTGTGAGACTGGGATTATAAGGAGGACAGTAAAGTACTCTGAGACAGATCTGGACACTGTTCCACTGAGGTGCTATCGAGAAACCAACATCGATGATATCCTGGCTGAGAAGGAAGAGGTGGATTCAGCAATTGAGAGCCAAAAGGACAGTGAGAGCAACCCAAGCTTTGGGGGCACTCCAGGCAGGAGGAACAGCACACCAGAGGAGCCCCCCACCGCAGACACTGGCTGCTTGAAGGATGGACTGCGGGACAGGGACATCAACGAGGACAATGAGGTGTTTGAGGCGATGAAGAAGGAGAACAGGGAAAGGTGAGCCTCTGTGTGTGAGGGCAAAATGCTCCTCTTACCCTCCTTATTGCACCTTGCATGGCAAAATGGGCTCTGCCCAAAGGGTGTCTGAGCCAAAAATCCCATTAGCTCCATGCAAGCTGTGTGTGGGAGTGAGATGGGAGTCCTGGATTTCACCACAGGGACTGGGAGGGGGCCTTCACTGCCCTATAAGGCAGCACAGGTGATCCAGCCCTGGGCACTGAGCCATGGGCTTTGCTCCCCTGGGGTGAGCCCTTGCAGCCCAGGTTGCCCAGCTAAGTCAAGGCTTCCCACTGTGAGTCCTCACAGTTCAATTACATCCTGCCCCGGTGCTGCCGTGTGTTGGGGTGACTGTGTCAGGGTACTTGAGCACAGGTCATGTCCTGCAGCTGCCCTGGGCTGCTGTGCTATCCTGCTCTCTGCATATGACTGTGCTTCAGTGGTGGGAGTATTTACTTGGCGTCAGTAGGTATTTGCCATGTTTGGGAAAGAGGAGGGGATACATTTGGATGGGAAAAGCCTTTTCTTGCCTTTCATGTGATTTTTCACGTGTGGCAAAATACCCTGTGCTGGGAGGCTGGTGGAGTGGGTGACACCAAGCTTATCAGTCAGTTGCCCACCCCTGGGGCAGCAAGTGTGCTCCAAGATGCTATCTGCCTGCTGCTAGGCACTGGCAATTAGGACCTATGAGAGATGGCCCTTTGGCCTTGTGGCAAGAGACTCTTCCCATGGCGTTGCATCTGGAGTGGTGCTTGACCAAGAGAAGTGATGGCATCATCAGGTGGATACCTGCTCCAGAACACTGTGTGGGACAGCCACCTGGAGGGGAAAGGTCCTGCCACGGAGCAGGAGATACCTGTGCAGGCAGCAGCAGCCATGGTCCTCTCCTGACATGTATTTTCAAAGAGTCTTGAGTGAGCTGAGGAGGCTCAGCATCATCAGCAAATGCTCCATGGAAGTGGGGAGAGGTTTCATCTGGGAAGCACAAAACTAGGGTGATGCCTGGGATGCCACGTGGCAGTATGCACTCACCTAGCTATGCAAAGGGTAGGTGGGGGAGCATGTAGGTGGAAGAAAAGGAAGAGGGAGGGTTTGATGTTGGCAGGAGTAAAAAATAATGAAAATACAACCCTCAGTAGTGCCCCTGTACTGGGAAGGAAGAAAATGAAGCTGCTGGGCTGATGAGAAGGGAAGGTGTACATCCCAAGGGGAGTTGGGTTCCTATCAGTTTGTCCAGCCCTTGCATCTCTATTGGAGGTTACAATGACATACAGCTCTTCCTGCTGCCTGTCTTGTCCTTAAAAAATCTGAGTTCTAGAGAAAAGCTGAAAATAAACCATTGGTAATGTATTTTTTTCCAAATGAAGTTTTGAGTAAGGTGTAAAGTTATTACCACTGCAAGCAAGTTCTTCAAGTTGCTGTAATAATTATCTTGCTTAGTGGTATTTTGTTTCCAAATATATACTAGGCTACTATGAGTTGTATGAGCTGTAAGCCTAGACCTGGTTTTTGTCCTCTGAGACACCTACTGTAACTCCCCAGGCAGTGCTGAAAGCTTGGATGTGCCCTTAAATGCATTGTTGCTCCTAAAAAGTGGTGTTCCTGGTGTATTTACCAATGTGCATATGGGGACATCATGTTCATTTTGCACAGCTTCTTTGTAGACCAGTGGGGTTTTTTAGCTCTGCATCCCATTGGATGTTCCCCTCATAAGTGCAGACCCTGTGGGCAGTGTCTTGAAAATCATGAGGCTCAAATTGTGAGCTTGTTCAGTTTCCTGCATCACAGCCCTGCATTTTTACTTACACACAGTTTTGAGCTCTGCAGCTGCAGTTCTCATCCCTGTTTACCAGTCACCAGTATTTCTATTTTTTACCTCAAGCTTTTTGCTTTGCCTGCTCACAGGAGCAGTGAAGCTGGGAGGATGAAGAAGCCCCCCTGACTCCCCAGACCTGGCACCATTCTGCTGCTGCAGGAGCTGCTGAAGCCCGTGCCTGTCTTGGTAGCTGGAAAGGACCAGCCTTACAAAATTACTGAAGAACCTGACTGCTGAATGCTGACTTTCAGCTTTTAAATATGTACATCCATTTGAATATCTAGCTCTGAGTGTTCAGCACCCTGTGCAAGGGGAACTTTGGCTTGGTCCTACCTTGTTGTGCTTAGTATTCTAGCCAAAGGTCAGAATTTTCTTTGGTGATTTACCCTCCCAAAATAAGAGAGCATGCTAATAGCAAAAATAATCCAACACCCAATCAAACAAGGCATGAAAAACGGTGGAAAAAATGGTGTCTTCTTCCAGCAAATCCATTCCCTGAATATATTTAGATTCAGATCTACTGACTCTAATGAACTGGTCTAAACCTTTACTGTCTTTATTGCCATTAGTCCCAGGGAGTCAAGACCTGTCAGTGAGAGCAGGTTCAGGTTCCTTCCTCCCTGAGCATGAGCAGATGTGCTGGCTAAACTGTAGGAAGAGCCTGGCTTGTCCCGCAGTGTGGGTGCCTTGGGCTGATAAGAGAGAAGAGGCTTTGCTAGGGGATGCCCCAGTCTCCTGAGAGCACAGAGGGCTGATGGGAGGCAGTGATGCTTTTTCTTCCTGCAAGTAGAGCAGCTTTGCCCAAGAAAGCCCTTAGATCTGCTACCTGGGGAGCCTTTCCAGAGCCTTTGTGTTAGCTGCTTAGTGGCAAAAAAATAGCTGCAAGGCAAGCCTTGTTGGGGATTAAAAAAGTGGTTATGGCCTCAATTTCATCAGATGTTTAAGCATGTGCTTAACCTACCTCAGTAGCCGCTCTGATGTGTTTTGCTGAGGCTGAGCCTCTATCCCAGAGCGCAGAGTGGTCACAGAGCCACTGCTTGGGATGATGCTCCTGTATGCCACTAGCTTGGTGTGGAGAGGGGATGCTCGAGGTGATGCTGGCAGGCACCTGCCAGTGAGCAGGAGAGGCACCTGCAGCTCTTGGGGAAGGACTGGGGACAGTGTGATGGCGTGGATGTGGCAGGGTAGTGTGGACAGTTAAGGGGAGACTACAGTGCCTGTGGTCATTACCTGTGCCTGAGCGTGGATTAGAGTTAGGACACCAAGCCCTAAGAGCAGGCTGCTGCCACACTGGAGAAGTGCAAAGGAGCCTGGAGGGAGGGAGTGCAAGGAGCTGCTAGGGCTGGTCTGTACAAGAGCTTCATTCAGAGAGGAATAAAGTGAGGGTCTGGATGGTGCTCTGCAGTCTCACCTTCTTTGAACTGAGCTAGGATCCTCACACAGTGCCTGCTGTGCCTGTGCAGTGTGGAGGAGTGAGGCATGGCTGGGGCAGTCAGGAATCTGGAGAGTAACAGGAAAATTTGACAGAGAGTGAAAAACACTGAGGACCAGAGGAGAGATTTTTCTCCTCTTCTTTCCCCCACCAGGAATGGCACAGCTCTGCAACCAGGTGGAGAGAGCAGAGTGAGCCCCTTCTGCTCCATCAGCCATCAGATGCAGCTGCAGAGGCCCAGTTGCTCAGATCCCTGTGGTCCCCATATGCAAACCTTTGCTTCAGGTGCTGCTGGCTTTGGCACTTACGTGCAATGCAATGCAGTGTGACCATTAGCTCCTGGCATCCACTTCCCCTCTGTATCTGCCTGGACCTCTTCTAAGGCTCACTACTCCTCCCTCACCAGCTCAAGGCTGAAAACATATTTGATTTCCCACTGCCTGTCATCCTTGCACAGATGCTTGATTACAGCTTCTGCATCTCCTTCTCTCTTCTGCTCCTCCCAGCTTTGTGTGTCTGGTTTGGTCTCAGTGCACTGAACCTTCCTGGGGGACCAGGGCAGAGTGTGGATGGGCTGGGCAGCACAACAGGGGCTAATGAAGCATCTAGCTCTGAGCAGGCAGCATTGCCCATGTGCTACTGTGACTAGATCCTTCTGGAGCTGAATGGCTTTGTACTTGGTATTTCAGGGTGGAAAGATTGCTTCCAGAGCTTGGATGGTGTGTACAAAACTAGTTGTGGGTTTTCTGTGGCTTGGAGGCAATATACTTGATCACAGGAATGAGCCCAGCTCCCTCTCCTGGGAATAAGGTTCCTTCCATCTGCTGGCATTGTCTCCCCTTGCACAGTTCTGTCACCTCCTTTATGGATTTGAGGTGGAACACAGTCAGCAATGTTACTTGGTTTAGTAGCATGCGGCTGGGTGGGGGGGATGGTGAATGCACATTCGCATCTGTAAAACACATCTGCAGATGTTGAAGAGGTCTTTTCTGCCTTGTCCTCGCCAGAAAGCTGTCCCAGAGGTGGCTGCTCCTGGGGCTCCTATGGGAATGGTAAGAGCATCAAGTGGTGCTGCACAGCCAGGGAAATGCTGGTGGATGGGGGAGATCAGCCTGCACCCTGCCTTGCTTACCTGCGTCTGGCTTTGCTGCACTCCTCTTGAAGCCAGCTGGCACTCTGGAGGAGTCAAGCTGCCAGCTCTTGGCCTGCTGAAATAATCAGGGTGAGATTTTTGAGCAGCATATGAAGGCTAATGAATGAAAATCATTTGGTGTGTGTAACAGCAACACATCTTCTGAGCCCTCTGTATAAGCTGCTTGTTCCTAACAAATGTTATGACAGGCTGGAGCAATTCCTCTCCTTTAATCAGAAGAGAGAGTGGCATAACAAGTGCTTTTCTGCTGCTTTAATATAATGATAGCAGTTTATGAGTAAAGTAGGCTTTTAGGGCTGTGTTTGTGCTTGTACAGCTGAAGCATTGATGTTCCCTGGGTTGGAAATGTCCCTGTTGTCATGTGCTCATATGGGTGGGAAAGCTGCACTTCACCTCATTTAGAGGACAAAACCCTCAAGGCTCCAGGGTTTAGAAACTCCTGTGTTGGGCTGGACCCAGAATAGCATTGGAGACAGGCTGGGCCTTTCTGGAGGGCTGATCCCTGACAAGATGATGAGCTAGGACTAAGCCTGGCATCTAGGACATCGGCCAGCTCAGATCCCCAAGTCCAGAGATGAGGGTGAGGCTCCCTCTGTACTGCTGGGGGAAACCTGGGACTCAGTATCACTTTGTGTTCAGTCCCAGATGTCTCCTGGGACTCAACATCACCTTATGATGGGTCTAAGACATCTAGAACCACCCAGCAGACCTTGCAGATGAGTTTTGGTCATGCTCTGAGCATGGTACTCAGTGATCACAGTGCAGTGTTCATGGAGGAAGGTGTCACACTGTGCTGAGAGCTTCAGGAGGAGCCTTTTGTGTGGTGGAAGCTCTGAAGGCTCATGAAAAATTCAGCCACTTCCAGATTTGGCTGCAAATGGAGCTGAACCACATCCTGCTTCTGGTACTTGAGCCCTTTATTGGATCTAAGCTCAAGTCAAGTGATTGGGAGCAGTAGCCATCTCATAAGCTTCTTATGAGGATGAGCCACTAAAGGAACAAAAGTCTGTGATGCATTAAAGGGGAAGCATATGTCTGGAGGGAGGCCACCCCAGTCCCTTGGGAAAGGTGTTTCCTTGGTGGTCTACAGATGTTCAGAAGAGATTTCTGCCCTCCACAGTTTCATTCTGGAACAGCGTGTGGGCTTTTGTTTCAGGGCTTTGGTCCCTTGCTTCTCAATGATCAGTTCTCACTTTCTTTCCCTCCAGGATCATGGATCGAGACACACAGGGTATGCTCAAGTCTCCAGTGCCCTTCCTATTAGGGCACAGCCTCTCCAAGGATGGCATGGACTCTTTCAGCAAGCATTTTGAGACCATCATGGAGTCCCATCGAGCCAAAGGCACATCTTACACCAGCCTGGACTCCATTGATATCCTTTCCTCCCCAGCCCGCACTCAGGGGACCTTTTTCACTTTTGACCTCCCAACACTCACTCCAGAAATACAGGGACAAATCCGAG
The DNA here is from genome assembly GCA_013400415.1 of Scytalopus superciliaris. NCBI lineage: Eukaryota > Metazoa > Chordata > Aves > Passeriformes > Rhinocryptidae > Scytalopus > Scytalopus superciliaris. The sequence continues at coordinate 582,809 of VXBX01005632.1, forward strand.
ACAGCGCCAAGCTGATTGAGGAGAACTTTGCTCCTCTGGCTCACTTGGAGCCAGATTCTGGGACCAGTTCGGCCACAGATGCCCCCTGGACAGAGAGGGAGGAGGAGCAGGGGAGAAGAAGGAAGGGTGTTCAGCACAGCCCTTGCCACTCAGAGGACAGCTTTGGTACTCCCTTGGCCTCCAAAAAGAGGTGAGTGACCAGAATTGTTTGCTGTCCAGCTGGACCACCAAGGCTTGATGTGGAGTCTAGCTCTGCGAGGTCTGTTTTGCAGCCACAGCCTAACTTGTGTTGCTGGGGAAGTGTCACGACTGTGTGCACTGGATTTTCTGGGCAGTGACTGATCAGGCCAGGGATCACCATGGTGTTGTGGTAGGCATATTGATTGGAGCACCACTCCTTTTTCATCTGTGTCCGCTTTTTAGGTGCTAGAGGGCAATGAGGTTTCCTCCAGTCAAGAAAGCAGGGAGTCCCAGGACTTCAGTCCTGTGGTGGTTTCTATTGCAGGACAGTCCAGCATCCATGGTGGCTGTGAGGAGAGGCCAGTCAGAACTTAACTACCAGTAGGAATTTGACATCCTTTCCCTACGGGGAGCTTATTCATGCCAGTACTGACCTTTCTGTTTTCATTGTCTCCCTGCAAAGTCTCTCTGCCCAGTGACCTTCTGTGCAATCCCAGAGCATCCTGAATCTCTCCTCTACTTTCTAGGCTTACGTGTTGGTCTTTTCCACACCAAACCTATGTCACTTCTGGTCACAGTCTGTGCTATCCTTGTAGACTCAGCTTGGAGTGGCCAGGTGGAGATCTAAGCTCTGTCCTCTCTGGTCTCTGCAGTTAAGAGAGGAGAGTGTGATATCGCATCTACCCTGTGGTCCTTGGATCACTCCAAGAGCATTTTGGGGCAGAGGGATGCTGGGTTAGGCCTTCCTTTTCTTTGGGATACAGAAGCCAGTGATATGGTGGCATAGAGGCCGGGCTAGGTTTGTGCTGTGAAACTGGTCATGTCTGGGAGATAAAAGGCAGTGAAGAGTGGCAGCATCCAGCCATGGTCAGTGCTCTCTGCAGGAAGAATTGGCTTCCTATTCCTCTGCCAATGCAAGGGACCAAAACAGAGCACCCTGGAGACACCAAGAGGACAATATCCGACTTAATGTCCATGGGATGCAATTGTAGCACAGCAACAGCACCACAAAGGCACAGGGAGGTGTGAGAGTGCAGAGATACAGCTGGCAACAGGAACGACAATGAGTTGGCTTAACAGAGGTTATTCCTCACTGGTTTACAGTCGGTGGAGCACAGTGTGCCGGCAGTGTGAGGACACTGCAGCACTGTGCTCCCCTCCTAGCTTAGGTTTCAGAGCTGTGCTTGTCTGTGAGGCAGGCTATGAAGGGGTGTTGTGTATCTCCCAAGCTGCCCTAGATCTCTTCTGAGCCCGCCTTTGCTGAGCCTCTTGTCTTCTCCTCTTCCAGCAGGAGTATGTCTGCTTTGGTAGCAGGGGAGTGCAGGGGAAACCCAGCTGCAGCTCCCACTGTGCTCCCTGGACTGGGAACCCTGAGACTTGGTCTTCCTGTAGTACCATAAGCTCCGACCTCACTTCTGTTACACAGGCACACAAGAGTCCCAAGCAACTATCTTTCCCCATTTAGAAACAATTCCTTTGATTATTAGTAGAACCCTGCACAGCTCTTCTTTTTGTCCAGTTCAGGCCCTGCTTCTTGCCCATCTCCTGTGCTGCAGGTCATGTTCAGACGTGACATGCTGTCCTGCAGCAGGTGAGCAGGTGCCCTGCCTCCAATAGTGACCTGAAGCAGAGGGTGCAGGACAAACAATGAGAAATGAGGCATGGGGGAGCAGGGCCCAGCAAGGAGCAGTACTGCTCTCTGCTTCCCGGTGTGGAGTGAGCCTCCCCTCACAGTCCCCACAGCCAATGGTGGACAGAGAGGCAGATGTGGCTAGGATCTGCCATCTTGTGCAGTGGAAAGGAGAGGAGATTGGGACTGGGAGAAGAAACAGGCTGGGAAGGCATGTGGCACCAGGATCTGAGACAGCCCATCCTCTGCAGGGTCAGGACTCAGGAGGCAAGGGAGAGGTCCAAGAAGTTTCCTCTTCCACATCCCTGCTGCCATCAACTTTCTAGACTCTGAGTGGAGCTGACCACAAAGCTGAAGCTTCCCATGTAGTTTGAGGAAGAAGTGTCTGGGCTGATTGCTCAAAAGTTTTCTTGAGCTGGAACCAGCAGATTCTGATGCCCGGCAAGGTTGATCTTCTTTAGCAGAGGGTAACCTTGTAATGCTCCCACTAAGGTGTAGTTAATGGAAATTGCTGAGGAAAGAGATAAGGAACCTCTGCAGCCATTGTAATGCAACATCACCTCTGCCAGCAGGGCCAGAGCAAGGCATTCACCACTGCCTAGGGGCTCTTCAGTGTCACAGGCAGTACAGACTGACAGCCACCAGTGCAAATGGACTGGGGATCCTGGGCAGGGGGACTCTGCAGTGGGGACTGTACTTTACACTGTCTGTCAGTCTCAGGCTTGGTAAAGGTGACCTCAGGCTGCATGGCTTTGGTGTGAATGATATGGTGACTGGTGATGAACACTGGTGGGTCTGAGCCTGTGCTGCCCTGTGGTTGTCCTCCTTGGGCCCCCAAAATATTTGGTGTTAATTGCTGCAATGCTTGGGGTTAGGGTCTGGGCTAGAGACAGCCCTGCAGCCTGTGGCTTTCCACCTCTCTCGGTGTCAGGAATAGCCAAGTTGCTGATGCCTCTGCGTTGCTGGGGAGATGTGGTGTCCCCCACAGCCGGTGGCCTTGGTTCGTGCAGCCTTGTTGCTCACACCAAGGCTCTGGTGGCCCTCGACACATGATAGTCTGAGATCATGCTTTTATCTTGACCTTGTATGTGGAAAGGGTGTCTAAGTGCAGACCTAGAGAGGCCTCCCTGGGTGCTGGGATGCATGCACCTACTGCAGTGGGCTAGGCTGAAAGGGAGGGAGCAGTGGCTGAACTCCCTCCCCTCCCGGCCACAGTAGGACACCCCACGGTGGTGGAAACAGCCCAGCATGGATCAGAGGCTCTGTAGGTGGTTTATCACCCTGTTTGGGCAGGAGGTGAAGGTGTGCCGGTCCCCCACTCTGACTGAGCAGAGGGCTGCAGTTAAAGCAGCCTGTCCCTGTGGCTATGGCATTGACCCACAGAGCATGTGTGGAGGCAGAGCCCCCCAGGGCTGGGGTGTCCCTCCAGATAGGCCAGCATGGCCAGGGACAGATGCAGTGCTGGTGAGATGTTGGGGCAGGAGCTGGGGTAGCCCTGGGGACTGCAGGGAATTGCTTCTATGGCGGCAGCCACACTTCTGCAACTGCAGGTCCAAAATGCAAGACTTGGCCAAGCTGCTGGGCACAAGCAGGTGCCCAGAGGATCACCTGGCTTGTCCAGTCCTGTACACTGGCAGCCGGGGCTGCCAGCCCATGGACAGGCAGTGCAGGCCCTGGCGCATCAGCCCCGAAGGAATGTGAATGAGCAAACTCTGGGGGTGCAAGCCCCCTGAAATCCAGCTGCCCAGCTTCCCTTGCATCCCATTCCCCTGGAGCCAGCTTTGGCCCTGGGCACAGCCGTGAGGGGTGCCCGCGGAGGGAAGGGATGTGACTCGCCCCCCGGGCGATGCAGCCTCTGCTGGGACCTCATCGTGATCCCCACGCCTGCGGTGGGACAGGAGGAAGGGGAGGCAGGAGAAGCAGCATCAAAGGCGGAGCTGCAAACCGCCTGGCGGCACGGGCCAGACATCGCGGCGAGGGGCAGCACGCCCGGAGCCTCGCTAGAGGGAGAGCTCAGCCCTGGAGCTGCGGCTGCGTGGGAGGAGCGCGGAGCCCGTGGGGCTGGCGGCCGCCCCGGCGGGAGGATGCGCCGGCAGCCAGGGCTGCATCCCTGCCAGACCGCGCCTGCTGGAGCGCGCAGCCTGCCACAGAGCTCTGCTGCCCTTCTTTATAAGGTCGCTTTTGTTACTTCGGCGGTCGGGGACCCGGTGTCCCTCCCGGGGCCAGCGCAGGTCTGTCAGCTGGCCTGAGCTCCCAGGTGGCACTGGGCAAACTGGTGAGGTGATGCCCTGAAGGGCTGTGCCCAGGCTGGGGCTCCGTGGGGTGGATTCGGTGGAAAGGGTGGATTCGGTGAGGTTAAGGGTGAGAGCTGAGCAGAGGAAAGAGGGCAGTGAAGAAGGGATCAAGATAGGGGAAGGGAGGTCTGGGGTGGTAGCACAGCAGAGGGATAAGGCTAGGACACAGGATGCAGACGTCTCTCCACAAGCACTGATGCAGCAAGAAATGAAGCACAAGCCTGGGGGGGGATTTCCATGTTGAGCCGTGAAGGGCAGCAGGAGCCAGGACATAGGGTGCATCAGCCCTCTATGGCATAGAGGATGGGGGCAGTGGATCCCAGGGATGGCAGGTCTGTCTGCAGAGGAATGAGCAGCAGCAATACCTGTGGGATGCAACCCCGTGTGTCAGGTGTTAATTCAAGTTCTCTGATCTGACTCAGAGCCTGTAGGCTGGGCTTGGCCCAAGAGTCAGAGACCCAGGCTTTCTTGTGCTGACCCCATGGCATCTGTGTCTCTGAAGAAGACGACAACCCTCCACCCAGCAGGTGAGTAACTGGACTTTAAGGCTTTCAGCTGGCTCCAGAAATTGTTTGGTGGGATTGCAGTGTCAGCCCCTGTCCTCTGCAGGAGCGGTTGTGCCCCTAACAAGAGGAGCTGGTGGGATGGGGTGATGGAGAATAGGTAGATATCTTCAGGGAGGGCTGGTGTTGCAGGGGAGGTTCTGGAATTCTGCAGAGAAACAAGACTGAGGAGGGGCACAGCTGCCCAAAGTTTGGTCCTACCTGGATCTCCAAGCAGTAACGCTGGCCAGTACTGCTGTGGCTGGGTGATTTGAGGACTGTTTTGGACTCCAGAGCTGCCAGAAAGCAGGACCAGCCCCGCCTGCAGTTAGAGGCTGGCCTGGCTGACCTTCAAGTGTCCTCCCAGCCCTAACTTCAATTCTGCAAGGAATGAACCAGCCCAGATCTTGGCTGTCATAAATCAAAGTCACTCCACTGAGACCGATGGAGGGAGCTGCGTTTATTTAGCTCAGCCAAAGATCCGGTCTGGTACATTCTTAGCAGCAACATTAGGCAGGCTGGGTTTGCTTGGCAGAGGCACTGGGCATCTAGCCATGCATGTGGGGCTTCAGAAACTGAGAACAGAGTGCTGCTCTGCCCCATGTTTTTGTACCTTGTGGACTCACACCAGGCTCCTTGCTATGTCCCTTCATGGTGCACAGTGAAACCAACCTCCTGTGGGGAGTAAGAGGCACTTGGATTGTGGCTGAAGGTCTTGAGTTTCCTAGAACAGGTGTCTTACCTGGAAATGTACCAGGCAGGACCTGGACAGCCCAGAAGCCCAGCTGAGCACACCCCCAGTTGAAACTAATGGCCACTGATCCCAGCCTGGGAGTCTCTCCTCCCCAGCTCCTGGGGAACAGGATGTCGGTGCAGAAAGGGTCCCATCATGCAGGTACAGTGTAAGATGAGTTCCACCATGCATGCATATTGCTGCTGGGAGCTGGAGGTCAGCCCCCAGGCCTGGATTTGCAGAGCATGTGCCTTACTGCTGTTCCACATCCAGGAGAAAAGATTTGCTTCTGGTTGCTTGCAGCCACAGAGAGAATATGATGCTGAGTGACTTTAGTTGATGGTGGCAAGGTGGAGAGGACATCAGGACTCCTGCAGTGACACACTGCATTGCAGCAAGGGAAAGTGGTGTGGTCTCTGCTGCTGGGCTCCAGGATGTTGGCCAGAGGAGGAGTATTGGGGTGAGATGATGATCCAGCTCCAGGAAAGGAATGTTTTACCCTGAGAAGGAACTTTTGAGCCCTGGAGAAGCATCTGGCCTGGGAAGAAGGAGTGTGTGTGGTGTGGTGGCCCTGAGCAGGACCATGGTCTTGCAGGTACCCAGGGCTGGTAGCATAACGCAGTCCTTCTGCTGAGCTGGAGTGGGAGGTGGTCAGTGAAGAACCTGTGTCCTGGAGCAAGCCCTGATCTGGATCATGTGCCTTCCTCGCAGAGATCTCCAGAAGTGCCTCACTGTGGCTGACACAGGTGCTGGGGACCTGAGCTCTCTAGCAAACACCTCTGAGCTGACAAGGGGACCTGTGTTCTCGATGATGTGAGTGGTGGCAGTGGGGAGAGGGGTAGGCTAGCACTGGGTCTGCTTGGGAATGACTTATTTCAGGCACTCTGAGGATACTCACACAATACTGAATTTGATCTTTATTCCTTAAGTGTGTACCTAATGTAAAAACTATTATCTCAGTGTTTCTTTAAGCTGAACTAAAATGTCACTTTACAAAGTACACTAAAAAAAACCTCCCTAAGATACTAGCTCATTGGCAAGAAAATTAGCATTGCCTCAGTTGCCTCAGACATGGACGTGTCTGTTGCTCTGCTCTCCATTTGTTTGAGGATTGGCCTCTTGGCTTTCTCTCTTTTCTCTCTTTTGCACATTCTCCAAGCCAGTCTGGGCTTTGAATGCTAACAGACACGTGCCACAAGGGGGACACTCTGAGTCTGTTGAGGCTGATTGTCCATATTTAACAGCATGAGAATGGCTTGAGCGCTGGAAGAAAACCCATTTCATCACGTGGTTGGGTAGTGCCTCATCCTGAGAGCAAGGTTATGCTTTGCTGATGTAAAACCGCAGATCAGTGTGGGGTCTTGGTTAGGGAGGGGACAGCAGATCCTGCTGGTAAAGCTACTTTGAGACTCAAGCTTTGAGATCACTGCATGCCCATTACAAGAAGCAAGGCAAGAATTGCAGTCACAGGTTGGGAGCCTGCAGACAGATACAGAGTTTGAAGGACAAGGCAGATTTTGTTAATGGCCCCATGCCTGGATGCTCAGTACTAGGTAGGAGTGCTGAGGACCACAGATTGGGAAGAGAAGTCATGAGGGAAGACTCAGAGCTCTAGGTTTGTCCCTGGAGGCTCCAGGAACTAGCCACATGAAGCAGGACAACCTCTCAGACAGGACAGGCAAAGTCCTAAAAGGTATCAGGAGTTTTAGCAATGGTGGGTGAGAAAAATTAAAAGATCTTCAGAGAGTGACTGAGCAGTCACTTGCTCTGGAGATGCAATTGGAGTATGGGTGGAGGGGTGGCTTTGAGTTTTGTAGCTCAGCCTGTGGCTGGAAAAGCACCCTTGGTGCTGCTATGCTGGGAAAGGGACGGTGCCTGTACCCTTTTGACAGCAAGTAAGAGTTTTAGCAAAAAATACAGTCGCCACAACCCATGGCTGGCAGGTGCTAGTGCTAGGATGGATTAATCTCCTCTGCTTCTGGGAAGCAAGGAGCTTGTGACCCCTGTCCTTGGCTGAGGTCACACGAGGAGCCAAAGTGGGGCCAAGTTGTGTGCCCAGCACTGGCCCAGCAGCACCCAGCCTGTTCTGCTGTCAAGCACTCATGTCAGCTTTGGCCCTCCCAGCCAGTGCAGGCCCAGCTGGAGGGCAGTGGGCACCAGGGCGCATGCCAGCAGCACCTTTGGATGTGGCTCTGTTTTGGGAGAAGAGTTTTTTAGGCAGGTGGGATGTTTACCCACAGGATGGAGTGTGCTGGTGATGCACAGTGATGCTGGAAGCTGCCTGCCCAGCACAGCTGCCTGGAACAGTGGACTCAGACCTGGTGAGCTCCTAGTGACTTTGTGACTACTCTCATGGCTACTTGCCCCAGAGTGGCATGGGATGATGGATAAGCTCCCTGGGAAGGTCTGAAGCCAAGTGGGCACAGATCTGGCCTGGGGCACTCATCTAGGTCTTACCACAATCACTGCCTGACACTGCTGAGCTCAGCAGTGGTCTCAGCAAAGTAAAAAACGCATCTCCCCAAGGACTTGCAGAATGTTGGAGCTGCTTTTGCCAAGGAAGTTCCTGACCCACGGGTTTGAATGCAGAGCAGCTTCCCCTGCTGCACACCGGCTGGGGGAGCTCCCCAGGACACTGACATGCCTGTCAGTGCTGCACAGGGCTCCCCTGGGACAGGAGCACTGAGCACAAAGGAGGCTTGTCCTTCTTGAAAGAAGCGGAGCCTCAAGGAGATTGGCCTGGGTAATTGGCTCAGGAGAGCAGGCCTCTTAAAACTCAATTAGAGACTTTTAAAAATAAATCAGACTGGAACATTGCAAGGGCTGCCAGAAAATTTGGGCGAGGTCAGAGTTGCTTAACGTTCCTTGTTGATTAGATTCAACCAGCTTTTAGTTGGGGTAACTTCTGCACGGCTGAGTCAGATTGCTTCGGGGGCCAAGCCAAGAGTGTCTCCTAACGTGGCCATTTAAGGCATGGTGGGCTGAGAGCGGATGGGCAGACTGGAGAAGACAGTACACTCCACTGTGAGCTGGGAGGCATGGGGGCTTTTGCTTCATATTCACCCTCTGCCTCGGCTTTGCCGTCTGTGTAGTGCTTTGAAGTGAGTGGGTGAGAAAAGGTGAGCAAAGAAACTACAGCTGTCTTGTCTCGGGTAGAAACTATGCTTGAGAGCAGCACGAGGAGTTTGTCCAGATCAAAAAACAAGTGTGGATCTGTAGGACAGCATGTGATGTGCACATGTTTCTGCTCCAAGTCATTACTATGGCTGAGCTTGGCAGAGTCTGAGCCCACACATACAGTTTCAACAGGCTCAGGGTGGGAGACTTTGGAGCAGTTGTACTTTCCCTCTGTGTCTGGTTTGCATGTGGATTTTGGTCCTGTCATCTATCACTGGAGCTGTCCCATCACCCCACATCTCCTCCAGCTGCATCTCCAAACCTTCCCTTAGCTGCCAGACCCAACCTTGGAGTATATGTGATCAGCGTTGCTCATCCTGGGTCCCAGGTGAGTAGCTGGTCTCCAAAGCAGGGTGAGGAACCTCCATTTCCTGAGAAATTTAACAGGGAGAGGATCTGTAGGCAGGCTAACATGGAGTGCCCCTTCCCATTGCAGCAACCACCCCCAGAGCCAGCTGGTTTTGGACTCAGAGTCAGAGATGGACAGCGTGGAGCAGCTGGTGCTGGGCAGCACGGACACCCTTTCCAATGGGCACAAGGCTGACCTGGAGGCCGCCAAACGTCTGGCCAAGAGGCTCTACAACCTGGATGGCTTTAAAAAAGCAGATGTGGCTCGCCACTTGGGGAAGAAGTACGTGTGGGTATTAGCAAGGAGTGCTCATTCTGCAAGGGCCTCACCTGCACCTGGGGTGGGGCACCAGGTGGGGCACCAGGCTGGCAGGGAACAGCTGGCAGGCCCTCACAGCCTCCAGTGATCGCCTGTGACTGGTATGTTTGCACCAGCTGTTACCTCCTAAGGTCTTTAAACCTAAGGGATATCCAGATTTTGGTACCTTGCTACCATGACTGCATCTTGGATGCTTCAGTAAAGTGGGGCAGGGGAGTGTCTAGCTGGCCCTTCCAGCTCTAGCTTCTCCATTTTCTCATACACGACCAGTATTCCAATTGGATTTGTGGATGACTTCTCTGAGTTTCATGGGAGTGCAGGGTGTTTCTGTCCTCAGCACACCTCCTGCAACCCTGGGGAGCTCCCAGCCTCCTAAAATCCACCCAATCCCTGTGTGCCTTTGACTGTCCCCACAGTCTGGTCAATCCCACTCTCACCCTCTCCCTTTTCTATTTCAGCAATGAGTTCAGCAGGATGGTGGCAGGGGAATATCTGAAGTTCTTTGTGTTCACGGGCATGAGCCTGGACCAGGCTCTCAGGTCAGAGCTGAGTGTGTGTACGTGTGTGTGTGTGTGTGTGATGGTCACCAGAGTGGGGTCGCAGCAGATCATGCCCTCTGCAGCTCTGCAACCACACAGATCTGCAGGGGCAGGCAGACCCCATGACTCCCACCTGGAGATCCTCTTACCTTTTAAATAGGAGAGGGTAATTCCCAAGGTGGTCTCTCAGTGCTACAGTTGGCAACCAAGAAAGAACATCCCTGGTCTTAACTCAATGGTCAGTGGAGTTGGATGACAGTCAGATTCACGTAGGCCTGGCTTTCCAGGTCTTGAACTTGAATCTTGCTGTTATTATCCCCATCTCCTTTCCTGGTGTAGCTCCTGGAACTGGCCTTAGGTCTCTGCAATGTGCCAGTAAGAGCTGTGGGCTTGAAGGAGAGTCCTGCAGTAGGTTGTGAGGGAGGGATGTGCAACAGCAGGACTTCATCCACATCAAAGGGTGATCTCCAAACCAGAAAGCACAGCTCCATTCCTGCACAAGGTGGGTTGGAGAAAGTGCTGGTGGGATTCATATGTGACCAACACTGCTGCTGCTTTTTCAGGTGCTTTCTAAAAGAACTGGCCTTGATGGGAGAGACACAAGAGCGAGAGCGAGTGCTGGCTCACTTTTCCCAGCGCTATTACGAGTGTAATCCCAATGCCATCTCTTCAGAAGGTAAGAAACTGTGCATGTCTGTGTGTATGTGTGTGTGTTTCAAGGGAGTCTGTGTGTTCATCAGCTCAGTGAAGGTGCTCAGACTGGAACTAGAGAGCAGACTGAGAGCCTATACTGACACCTTAGAAGATAACCCTGGTTATGGAGATGTTGTTTTGCTCAAATGACAGATGCTGTAGATTTTACTTTTTTTTTAGCCTGCTTTGGTTGGATGACACATAATTAGGACTCAACCCGTCCTTACTTGTGACCTTGAGCAGATTAGTACAAATGGCAAGAGATGGCCCTCCTCACCAAATAGGCCCCAGCTCTCAGACCCTCAGCTCAGAGAATAGCCAAGTGAGAAAACCTGTGTGCCTGACACTCAGGGAGCACAGACACACACTTTGTACCATTTCACATCCTTGCACCTCTCCTGTGTGTGTTCACATGCTGGGTGTGCTCTGGGCTGGCTCTGGGGCAGGTGAGGTTTGGGCTGCCTGGCTAGCAGAGGGCTGTGCTGGTCCTATCTTGCCATACTAGGAGCTCTGCAAGATTAGTTACAGCATCACTGCCTGGCTGTAGGGGCTGTAGGGTTGAAAGGGAGTTTGTATATTCAGGCTTGAGGCTTCCTAACTACTTGCCTGCATGCTGTCAGCACTGCACTTGCTCCTGTGTGCTCTTGTGCTCAGGGTGAGAGGAGGGCGCTCAGGGCTGTCTTGGAGGTTCAGAGTGCCTGTGCCCTGCCTGAGATGCCAAGGGTCTGGAGCACCAGCTTCAGGACTGATCTGGGGGGTCTAATTCCTGTCCTGTGCTTGTGCTGCAGACGGAGCCCACACCCTCACCTGCGCCCTGATGCTGTTAAACACAGATCTGCATGGACACGTAAGTTACTGCTGCCATTGTCCCAGTCTGTCCCCTGTCTGACCCCACCACCCTGAACTGTAGGCGCTGGGACAAGAGTGAGGACTCGCAAGGATAGAGCCACATGAGCAGGAGGCGTAGGACCCTGGGTCCACAGGCACTGGTCACCCTTAATGTGTCTGGTGAGGAGAGAGGAGAAAGGCTGCATGAGAGAAGGAGCTGAGGGAGGGGGGGACTTTGGGTGAGTCTTGCTGAGCTGGAAGATGTAGAGGTGGCTTAAGGACAGAAGAGAAAAGTGAACAGGGAGAAAAGGTGGAAATGAGACTCCAGAATCAGCTGCCGTCAAGAGCAGAGAGCACCCAACATTAAAAAAGGAGACTGTTTAAAACTCCTGGAGTCTGTAAAGCCATCAGCTTCCCCATACCTGCAAGCAGGCCTCCCTGAGACCTGGCTGGTCCCTCAGTCCTCTTCAGAGTTGGGGTGTCTGTTCCTGGGCTGTAGGACCTGCTCCAGCCACCACTGACCTCTGTCCCAAAGGTAACCCCTATGTTTCTCTCCCCCTGGCTACCCCAGAACATTGGGAAGAGAATGTCCTGCTCTGACTTCATTGGCAACTTGGAGGGACTCAATGGAGGCACTGACTTCCCCAAGGATTTGCTCAAGGTAAATTCAATCGTTCTCCCTGGCCAGCCAAGCAGCAGGAGCAAAAGTGAGAGCCTTGGGCTTTATCACATGGGGATGCTGTGAATCACACAAGATGCATTAACATGCAAGAACAGTGATGGTCCCTGGACCTACAGTTTTCCTCCTGCCCTGCTGAGGGAAACATGGGCTGCCCCATTCCCGAGGGATGACACTGGAGCTCTGGCTGGGATCCTGATTCTCTCACTGCTCTTTCTGTGCCAGTATCACAGGCAAGGGAGCACACATGGGCAGCTTACTAGGGTTGGTTTGCCCAACTGCAGCCAGAGACTTTGTGGCATCAGCATAATGGTACTCAGCCCTTCCTGACTCCCTGAAGCAGACACCCAAATCTTTGGCCAGGCCCTGGGATTAGAGCCATCTCTGGTGGCAGAGGTGACATGGGCAAGGCATGGCGATGGGGATGGTGGGCTGCAGGTTAGAGCCTGAGAGCTGGGAAGTCAGCACACTGGTGTGACTTGGGGACTCCGACTTTCTCCCTTCCTAACCCTGTTCCAAGAGGGACATGGCCAGGGAGGGCAGTGTTCAGCGAGCACCTCTGGCCTTGGACTGCTACGCTTCTCTGGCATCTCCTGTTCTCAGGAGGGTTTTCTGATGTGCTGTCTCCCTGTTTTAGACCCTGGGAATAGGCTTAGCTCCCATGGGGTCTGCCAGGCAGAAACCATTTCTGTTGGTGAAGTGCTACAGTTGGCAAATACTCATGATGTGGAAAATGGGTTCCCACAGGATGCTGGAGCCACAACAGGGGGGAGGTGGTTGATGAAAAAAAGGCAACAGAGGGTGAAAAGCTGAGCTCCCTTTTCAGCCTCTGTGGGTCTATTCCTGGCTGTGTCGCTCACCCCATCATTAAGGGGTTACCAGCAGTTCTCAATAGGGCTGTCCTCCCTCTCAGCCCACGCTTTGCCAGTGAAAGGAGTTACTCAGGAAAAATTCTTCTCTAATTTTAAACTCAGCTCCAGAAAAGGCTTTAAACACCCAAAATGGATGGAAATATCCAAAATGACACCTGTCCTTCAGTGCTGCTGCACTTCAGAGTATCCAAGCTCCACACACTTCTCAGTGCACCTTCTTTGCAGTCCTTGGTGCCCCACAGTTGGTTACCTGCACTTGAGGCATTGCCCTGTTCCTATTAAACTTCACCCGTAGAAGTACCAGCAGTTTAAACATGTGAGATCAAGTTATCCCATCAGATCCCAGATGGGGAAATAGGACAGTGGGGAAGTGCCACAAAGCTACAGGCTTTCTCTCATGGGCAGGGGCCAAGACCTTTGCTGGGTGTGAGTGGGGGAGCCTGCAGTGCTGCAGCAGAGCCCTGCACAGCTCTGCCCGCAGCCCAGCAGCTGCGAGGCTGCTCTGCTAAAAATGGCCTGTTCCCTCTGCAGCTGCGGTGCTTCCCACCGCCGCTTTTCAGCCGCCTCTGTGCAGGAGCCATGCTGGGGAGGGGGAGTGAAAGGCAGTGTGAGAAACCTCACGTGGGGCAGGCTGCAGCTCCTTACCTGAAGCACTGCTCCACTTGCCTGTGCAAGGGGGAGTGGGGTCCTGGGGCAGGTGAGACGGGGAAAGTGCTGTTGACTTGTGCTGGGGGGAGGACTGGCAAGGGGAGCTTGTGCCTCTCCTGGGCAGCCTTTGCAAGGCTCAGTTGGAGAAGATCCTCTTTCCCTTTTGCCCATCGTTTATGGCTGCACCAACTTGGTGGTTTGGTCCCCACACAGGCTCAAGGGGCAGACAAATGGGGACAGGCTCACTAGCCCTGTTAGCCTGGGTAGGATGCTGCCTTCTTGGCAGACCTGGCTGATGGGCTGTGCTTGGGGACTGAGGCTCCTGTGCAAGCATGCCACACAGCTGTCTGGCTAATTTTAGTGCTCCAGGAGCACACACATTTCCTAAGGGTAGCAGGAGAGGGGAAGGCTAGCAGGCTTTACAGGAGCTTCCCAAAGCTCAAGACCGAGTCTCCGGCAGCTCCAGCAGTACATAAGAAAGGTTCTGGGGGCTCTTCCAAGCCTGCCTCGGTAAACAGTGCAGGCTGCTACCACACAGACTTGAGGGCTGGAGGTGGCTCTCACCCACAGCACTCATGGCCAGGGAATGAGGGCAGCAGGGCAGGACCGAGGTGGCTGCAGGGGCACAAGGCCACTATCCCCTGTGACTCTGGGGACACCATCAGGAATAGACCCACAGGGAGCCTGAGCTCTCCTCTTGTCCCTGGCTGCAGGGAGTCCCAAGACAAACACAGCATGATGCCTGAGAGCTTGTGGCAGCTTGAGTCAGACAAGAACTTTATCTGCTACTAGCTAATACATGTAAACAATCCCAGTTTTATGCAGAAGCAATGAAAACACTTTAAGAGCTTTCACAGCTGAGCACCACGTCCCCCTCACTGACTGTGCTTTACCATACCCTGCACAGTACTGCTGCTGGAGCTAAGGCAGTGATGCCTTACTGGCACTGCTGCTGGAAACCCTTACCTCTGGCTCTAGAAGCTCCCCTGGAGAACTATACTCCACAGACAGGGCTGCTGAGCTCTCTAATTTGGGTGTGCCCTCTATCAAGCATGTAGCTGTGCCAGGGATATAAGAACTCATATAATGTCATGCCTGAAGATGTCCACATCTGCAGGCTTGGACCTGAACTCCCGTGGCCATATGAAGGCACTGCCCATGCAGCAAGGAAGGAGGTGAAGCAGGTCATCCTGGAGTCAGTGGTATTTTGGTTAGCTCTTGAGATGTTGCTTTTCCCTTGACAGTGTGATTTTAGCCGAGGCCCCCTGGGATTTCACTCACTGTTGCTGGTTGTCTTTTATATTTCAGATGTGGATTTGACCTTTACAAGATTGATCACTTTGTGGAGCCTTAGCTCATCCATATCTTCCTTGTTCTTTTAGCTTAACCTTGTGCTTCACTGGCTGGCAGAAAAGCAGTGGGGCTAAATCAGACCCCATTTCTCCCTGTCACTTCTTAGCGATTGCAGGAGTGAGGCAAATCTGTGCTGCCTTCCAGCCTAGGAACCCAGAGCACGTCACAGATGTTAATGAATTAAGCCTGACAATGCAGTCAGGTCCTCGGGGGAGGAAGGTAGGATGGGCCCCCACCTTCCAGCTTGGAGGCACAACAGCAGGGCTCAGACGCTTAGAGTGCTGGGTAAGTGATTAGCAATGTGGGAAGAAAGCCCTGGCTCCCACCTCTGAGCTATAATCACAGGAACGCTTGCTCAGTCTAATCCCCTGGGCTATTTTTTTTTTTGCCTGTTTCCCCTGGGAGCAATATGCTGCCCTTCCCCTGTCTCCCTTGGCTCCCCGCAGCCTCAGGGGCAACCCAACACATCTGATGTGCCAGGCACCCATGCCCCCCCCCTCACAAGTTGTGCCCAGTGATTACTGTGCTAAGCAGTGAGGATAGAGTGGAAAATTTCCCTCTCTCTAGTGGCTGCATCTCCTGCTCAGTCAAGCCTAACTAAATTACGCATTTCCTTGCCTTCTGCAAAGGTGCTTCTTCATGGGAGCAGCTGCTTGAACGTCTCTGTCCTGCCTGTAATCAGCTGGGTGGCCGTAGCTACTGATGTTTCTGGCCTGACCTGGGAGGGACAGGCACGAGGGTTAAGCTTGAGGTGTGCACTGAACATGCAAGTTCTGAGTACGTCTCCGCTGGGTCCCTCTCCAACGAGTTTTATAGGTCCCCGGGGGTGGACTAGGCTGCAGCAGCAGCTCTGAAGTCTGCCCAGCTGGAACCCAGTGGAGGTGCCACGCGGCTCCTGGAATCCAGAAGAGGGGTCACCACCGCGGGCCCCCCAAGAACCCGGGAGGGTCCAGCCACCTGCTCCCACTCTCCGCGGAGAGGAGGCAGGGACGGCCAACTGATGCAGCGGGGGCAGCTCCGGCCGCTCGCGTGGCATCAGTGCCAGGGATGCCGTCCCCGCGGGTGGGANTGTGCTCGGTGCGCTACGGGCGCAACTACCGCGGCGTGGAGACCTTCTGCTACGGCTGGCCCCAGCGCTCCCGCACCCTCAAGCCGGTGCTCTACACCGACCTGGTGGTCAGCCGCCTCCAGAACCGCCGCAAAAAGAAGCCGGTAAGCGGGGGAGCGGGCGGCTCCGCGGGGGATGGCGCAGCGCCCTGCGCCCCGGCGGGGACACGGGCGGGCAGGCGTGCCCGGACCGCCGCCGTCCCCCCCGCTGCAGGAGCTGAGCCCCGGTATGGATACAGCGGTCAGCCAGCCCTGTCTCCCTTTCCTGCCCGCTTTCCGCGGAGCCGGGTCCCCACCAGCCCCCCTCCGCCCGAGCATCCCCAGCCCTGCCGTCCTTCCCGCTCCCATCGCAGGGGTTGCGGGAGCGCGGCGAGACCTGGGTGACATTGCGCCGCTTACCGTGGTATGACAGCAACGCTCGCTTGAAAACATCGCTGCGAGAGGAATCCAGGACAGAGCCGTACCGCTGGGACCAGCCCTACAGCTTAGCATAAGTGACAAGCGCTGCGGGCTCCCTGCCAGGGGTTGTGCCGTGCCGTGCCGTGCCGTGCCAGCCTGGCCAGGGCAGACTGGCACCCAGCTGGGCGGTGGGGAGAGCCGCAAGGCAGCGCGGAGTGGCAGCGCCGCAGCCCCGGCTCCCAGCCGAGCGGAGCTGGAGAGGAAGGAGTGGCAGCCTGGACTAAAAAGGGCTTTTTACTGCCAGGAGCTTGCTCGCTGTGAGCCGGTATCCGTTTTGGAGGTGTTACGCTGGTGCGCATCGGTCCTGGGTGGAAAGAAGCGAACAGGCTGTCTCTGGGCGCGTCCTGCCTCGATCGGGTGCCTGCCTCGGGTGTAGCAGCCGGAGAAGAGTCTACACCGGCCCCCTCCTCGCAGGGAGGCAGGGACAGAGCAGGCAGGGGTACCCCAGAGCCACCTGGGCTGCCCCCGTGGCCAAAAGAAGCCCAGTAGGGCCATCGGGGCCGTGCCAAGCCGCGATGCTGTCATAGCGCAATACGGTCTGGGGGCAGCATTAAGTTGTGACGCACTCGGATGGAAACATGCAGTTGGGAGATGCTCGGTGCTACTTTCCGTGCTGTGGGGCTGTGCTGGGAGGAATAGAGGGGTCTGCTGTTCAGAGGTTATTAGTTACCTGGGCAAGGAATGTTTTAAATATTTTAAAAGAGGTTGGTGCAGTTTATGATGTTTCTGAGTCAAAAGTGTGGGGCTGGGGTGCATAGCTGTCCACTGCTAACTGCTACAGAGTGGAAGGTGATGAACAGGACCCTGTCCCCGTGGCAACCTATTCTAGAGAGAAAAAAGTATGTTCCCAAGTCACTCTGCTTTCCGTGCACACTGGAGCCCCTCTGCAGTGGAGGGGAGGAGGGACACACAGGGTGTGCGCAGCAGGGCTGGTGTGTGCCAGGTGATGAGTTGTTCTTGAGCATGGGATGTGCATGCTGTGCAGGCAGTGGAGGTGCAGCAGGGGGTGAATTAGGGACCCGACATAGGTACAGTTCCATCTAACATACAGCCCATATCTGACCATGATGATGTATCTGTACAGGTGTAGGGGTCTGCATGCCTGGGAGACCTCACAGAGCTTTGTGCCTGGGTGTAGAGGAGATATTTTGCTAAGGAAAAGTTGGGGAAAGCCAGCAAGTGAGATCTTGTATTGAAATGCTGCCAGGCACAGAGACAGGGAGAATGACTGCAGAGAGGGTGCTTGGTGACTGTGAAGTCTGTCTTGATGAATGACATGCACCCGTGGCTGGTCATAGGTCTTGCAAGAGGAAGGGGAGCCTTGACGTGCATAGGGCATCTTGTTATGCAGAGAGCTGAGCACTGTGTTGTTTAGCCCAAGAACTAGCAGAGTAGGAAGGGGATGTGTCCGTAAGACATGATGCATAAAGGAGGCACTCCAGAAAGGGTTAAACTCCTTATATGGATGCCTAAATTCCTGCCTTAACCTTCATCTGTTACTTGAATGCTGGGCTACAACTTCATTACAATCCTGTGCCAAAATTGTGTTCAGGCCAGCTTGTTGTCCAGCTCCCCAGACCAGTACTGGGTCTTGCCTCTGGTTTGGTCTTAGCTGAGGAGCTGAAGGGAGGTGTTTTCTCCCTGCCTTGTTTGCGTAGGGCTGTCCCCAGCAGTGTTGGCACTGTGGCTGGGATGGAGTATCAGAGCCTCCTGCCTTTCGCCCAGTGCAGCCCCTCCTTGAGATGTTTGCTATAGCAGGACTTAGGGACATCCTCTCAGTGTGCATTTGGGAGGGAGGGCACCAAAGAAAGATGCTGTTGATTCAGTTAGAAATCCTGCTAGGATGGTATATTCCTAGGTCTCTTCAGCGCTGCGCATGTCTAGGGCAGAGCTGCCTGGCTGGCCTGGCACGCTGCAGCAGTGAGCTCATAACCCAGTGATGGCAAAAAAACCCAACTATGCTTGGGGTTGTCCATGGTGGTATTTGGCCAGTGCCCAGCTTTGTCTTGAGCAGTGCTTGCAAGCTCAGAGATACCAAGAGGTGCTGTCCTTTTGACCCAGGGGGAACGAAACCACAGAGCAAAGAGAGCCTGGAGAGAGGGATCGCTGAGCAATAAATCTGGTGTGTTTGGTCTCAGCTGATGTGGTTATGAGTTAGGCTTCGGAAGCCTGCATATCCTGTCCTTCCCCGGCAGAAGCAGTCTGTACACCGAGGAGTCCAGAGTTCAGTGGACTGACAGGCTGTTCTTCTGCTACAGGACCAGAACAGCAGGGTGAGCATTGTAGCTGGAGTGCATCTTCTCAGCTAAGACTTGGGCTGAGTCCGCCAGTTTTGTTGGCGTTTAGCCAAACAGAGTCTTGGCAGGATTTAAGTGTAGTTATAAAGCTTTGGATTGCCCTCTCGATCCGCACAGTCTCCCTTGTTTGCCTCTCACTGTCCCCCTGCATAGGAGTGCTGAGCAACACCTGCTTCCTGACTCTGAGTTGGGGTACTTGGCAGCCCCTGCTGGCAACAGATTTGGTGGGATGCTGTCGGGGCTTGTAACAAGGCAGGTGGAGCTTTTGAAGCTGCAAGGCAGTTCAGTCTTTGAATTATCTTGCCGACAGAGCACAGGTTTTTGTAACGTGGTACTTTGCCAGTCTGCTATCTGGCATTGTGCCATCCAGAATTACTCCTTGAGCAGCTTCTGATATCAGTTCGTTCACTCTACATTTAACAGCAATCCTTCTGCAAGCCCTGCAGGGGACTGGGGTCCTCTCCAGTGTTGCACCTTGCTCTGCCTTCCAAAATCCCCACTCATCTGGCTCACATCTGCCTTCCTCGGGGACAGGGAGTTGACACCTCTCTGTATTGCCACTGAGCCGGGTGGAAGCCAAGCCATGTATCCCATTCTGCCCATTCTGTGCAAGGTGCTTTTCTGCTGTTTCCAGTCCCCACTTCTCTGTGCCATTTTTTTGAATCTCCTTTTTGTGTCTGTTTATTCTCAGCATTTTTCAGTTGCATCCCCAGCAGTGAGTAAGATCCCTTCCCTTCTGTTTCCCATGGTGACTCCTTATCATCTGCATCACTCCAAGATGCCTGCTTATCCCCCTGCTCTGCTCTCAGGTTATGTTCTGCAGGGCTTTGGATTGGTTTTCTTCCCCCCAGGCGTTCCTTTAAGTCTCTTTTCTCCTCTCACTGCTAGCCCACTGATGGATACCTCCTGCTCACTACTCATCATTCTACCCCTCCAGCACTGGGGCTGCACAAATGGGACTAGGATCAATCTTCTCTTAGGCTCTGAGGTCATAACCCCTCTGTAGGCTTTCTGTCTTCCCAGGAGACAACTGAACCCTACTTTCTGCCTGCTAGACTGGGACGATCCCTTCCCTCCTCTGAGAAACAGGCTGATGCTATGCCAGCATTTCCCTGACGGGAAAGTGTGGGAGGAGCTGGGTTCCTGCTCCGTCCTGGCCGCTGTGCCTCTCGGGAGTGATGGATGTCCTTCCCCAGACACTGCTGGGGCCTGTCTGCTGGCCAGCATTCCTGGGCCCCTGCACGCCTCCAGTTGTACTTTCTCAGCCACCAGCAAGATCTTTCAGCAACAGTCTCTGGCCCAGTGATGGATGTTGACAGCTGCACGAACAGCCTGTGCGAGGCTTGATTATTTTCCTCTGAGGATGATGCCTTCCAGATTTTTGCTCCGAAGTGCTCTGTGAGCACCGTGTTGAAACCCTCTCTGGAGCCTCCCTGGTTGCAGAGCTGTGCTGAGCACTGCTGGCTTGCACCCAGCTTGGACCAGACAAACACTTGGGAGCGGGGCCCTGGAGCATCCTGCTCCTGGCAGGCTTGGCTTATTCCTGTTCTGAAATACAGGCAGTGGGTCCTGACTTGCTCAGCTTGGTAGTGTTTGGGAACCTAAGGAGGGAAAGATGCTTGGAGGTACTGGAGAGAGAGATAGGGACAGGACACAGCTGCTCCAAGGAGCAAAAGCCCACCCTCACTTGACTAGACACAAGGTCCTCTGAGGGTCTCATAAATGACAGCATGTCAGGGTCTCTGCCATTGCCAGGTCAACACTGTGTTGAAGTCTGTCCCAAAGCTGAAGTGTGCTCCTGCTACAGCAATGTATTTCTGGGGAGTACTGGTGCTCTCATGAGCCCATCTCTGCCAGCCCAGGGCAGGTGGCCAACAGCAGTGAGATTGCTGGCTATGGTCCATTGTGGCATGGAGATGCTGGAGGCCCTGGAGTAGACTGAGGTTCCACTGAGTGGGGTGAAGGCATGCACCATCAAAGTCTTTTCCAGACGCATGCTTTCCTTGGTCTCAGGCCTCTTGAATGCTGTTGTTTTTACCAGCGTGGAGCACCTTGGAGTGGGGAGAAACAGTTCTCCCAGGGACTTTGAAATATTTGGTGTGCCTCACTATTATGCCACTAACACTGTGGCACTGTCACAGGCAGGTAGAGTGGAAGGGGAGGAGAGAAGTAAATGCCAGGGCCATCCCTAGCACTGTGTCTGGGTTGTGTTTGGGGTTGCAGGTCCCATGGTGCCCAGGAGAAGCAGTCTCTCCAGTGATGTCAGTAGCCCTAAAACAGTCAGCTAGCAAGCCCAGCCAGGATGGGGCTGGACCAGGAGAAACTGATGGAGGATTACCTTAATCTCCAGTACCCCTGAGCCAGTCTGGTGTGCCTCCTCTGTTCCCTGGATGTGGCACCACTCTCCTGCTGACCCTCCCACTCTTCTCTCTGCAGGCACTGTACGGCTCCATCAAGAATGAGAAGCTTCAGTGGGCCATGTAAGTACCCCTGGGGGAGATGCTGCTGCCCGACACTGGGCAGGCAGCGAGGCCACCCAGCCCCAGAGGCCGTGCAAGCCATGATGCTGCAGTGCAGGTGCCCCTGTGAGGATGTGGGAGGGAGAGGGAGCTCGGATGGGCTGGGCTGGGTCTGTAGGCAACATAGCTCTGGCTGCCCTCAGCACCACCTTGGGTGCCCTTTCCCCAGCATGCTGGGGGAAAGCCACCTCGGGCCAGCTTCCTGTGGCTTTGGCCTGGATTCATGCCTTGGTGGCTGCACTTGTGGTGGGAGTAGGCAGGCTCTGGGGCTGCTGTGGCTGTGCCAGAGCCCCACTGGGTGCCCGCACCCTCGCCCACAGCTGCCATCTCCAGCAGCAGGAGTGGCAGCGCCTGCGCTGCAGGGATTAATCAGCCCAGTGGTACCCAGCGCTGAGCGATGCACTCGGCCGCTGCCATGGAGACGCCGGCAGATGCTGAGGGGTTTAATTAGCAGCGAGCAGCTGAGGGAGGGGGGAGGCAGCAGCTCTGGGCTCCCACATCTTTGTGCAGGCTGGGGGGAGCAGCACTAGTGCGACGTGCCCACAGTGAGGGGCCATGGCCTGGTGGGAGAGGGCTGACTACATTCTGCCCACACCTGCTCCTACCCTCAACTGGTACTGCATGAGACCTCCCCACCACAGTCTTCCTACACCCCTTTGCTTCTGGCTCTGGGCCCCATAGTCTGGCTGCCACCCTGAAGGTGTGGAGACCACAACCTGGGTCTCTCTTTGTGGGGGAGTTCCATCCTACACCCTCTATCTAACCAGGTGGGGACCTGTGAGCGTGGGGTCTGGGAGGCCATGGTAGTGCTAAGCCCTGGGGGGTAGCTCCTCCATGGCTCCTGGCTCATTAGCCTGTCAGGTGTCAATCTCACCCCTGTCCAAAAAAATGGCTCCTTGCTCCCTGGGGCAGGCAGGGATCCTACCCTGAATCAGCAGCAGACACCCCGATGCCTTGTCTTTTGAGGAGCCAGGCAGCACCTCAACTACCTACAGGGATAGGGACACATGGGCATGGCTGGGTTTGGGATGCTCACCAGTGGTGATGGGAGACTTCTCATCCTGGCCCGCTTCTCCTGGCCTCCCTTTCAGAAGCCAGGCCTAAAAGTGCGCCAGCCAGTGGCGAGCTTGGTATTTGCTGTTCCCAGCAAGGTAACAAACCCATTCCTCACCCAAATCTGTGATTGGCAGAGATGAGGAGGAGCTGAGAAAATCCCTCTCGGAGCTGGCAGACCCCAACCCGAAGTCCATCAAGCGCATCAGCAGCTGCAGTAATCCTTTTCTGGACTTCTCCCAGGACTCCAGCATCGCCACCTACAAGCATGGGCTGTTAGTCCGCAAGATCCATGCTGATCCTGACTGCAAGAAAAGTAGGTACCTGGGGAACCCGTGGGAGGCACTCAGGGCAAGAGGGCACCGGTGAGCACCAGAAACAAATGGGAAGCAGGGCAGGAGTCACTACATGATGTCTCTAATGGTAGCAGGTAGCATCGTGCCAGGCTCCAGCACCAGCCCCTTGTGCCCTGTCTGTAAGTGCAAGGCATAATTCAGCCCTCAGGCTGGGGAGCTGGAAAGCCTGTCCTTGTCCATCCACCCCCCACCATCAGGGCCAGGCAGAGGCTGAGCAGGCAGGCAGTGCAGACCCTGCCTGCAGTGCTGGGGAAAGGGTAAGCAGAAAGATGGGGTGGGGTCTCTGAGGGGTGGGCCCCTGCCACGGGATTGCAGGGATGAAGGAAGGTGTCCTGCTCCGTGATAAACAAAGCACATAGCAGGCTGTTGGTGGTTGGGCACTGCCAGGCACGTTCACCGTATTCCCCATAAAATCCCCTCTAAGCCCTGGCCATCTAATGCTGCCTAGATCTGATTAGATGCAGCCGCCCTCCAAAGCCAGCATTACCTGGCAGGCAGCACCGCCTGGTCCCCATCGCTGAGCAGGGCGGCAGCGGTGCAGCCGAGCACAAGGAGCGAGGCGGGAGCGCAAGGACGGCGCTGGCCCCGGGAGGCGGCAGGCGGCCCCCTGCCAGCAGCACCATCTGCCAGGCACACGGCCGGCACGGGCTCAGGTGCACCGGGACAGTCCTGGCCTGCTGCCAGTCCCGGGAGTGGGGTGACGTGCGTCGTGGCAGGGCTGGCTGGAAGAGGATGGGGGGGCTGCCTCACTCCCACTCGGTGCCGACACCGATTGTCTGAGCTGTGCTTTCCTCCCTGGCAGCACCCCGAGGGAAACGCGGCTGGAAGCCCTTCCATGCCATCCTGAAGGGGATGATTCTCTACCTGCAGAAGGTAGGCAGCAGCAGGGCCACCCGTCTGCACCAGGGAGAGGGATTGTCCCCAACCCGGGGGGTAGGTCGCAGCAGTCTCCACAGCAGTGAGAGGGACTCCAGCAAATGGCATTGCAAAGCCGGTCCTAAGCAGACTTGGCACCATGCATGCTTGAGCCTGGTGCCATCCCTGTTCCCAGGGTGCCTGGGCTCAGCCGGGGCAGTGAAAGCAGCTGCTAGCTGAGAGTCCTGCATGTGGGGAGCTTGGGTGGAGAGACAAGAGGCACAAGGGTCTTTGCCCTGGGTGGGAGGTTGGACTGCACATCAACTCCCTGCGGGCATGCACGCTGTCCAGCTTCAGGCAGTGGGGAACAGCCTCCGTGCTGTTGCCAAGCCAGTGCACCCAGGTTGTGCAGCCTCTCCCCAGGGGGGTAGAATGAGCTGGAAGCAGAGTCCACAGCTGGCTAGTGGAGGGTGATCTCCAAGCCCTGCTACTGCCAGTGCTTGACTGCAGTACCAGTACAGAGCTGACTCATGGTGGGGTGCATCCCTGAACTGGCTCTGAAACACCCCGTGATTTGCAGGAGGAGTATAAGCCAGGGAAGGCGCTGGCAGAAGAGGAGCTGAAGAATGCTATTAGCATCCACCATTCACTTGCCACGCGGGCGTCTGACTACAGCAAGCGACCCAATGTCTTCTACCTCAGGACAGCTGACTGGAGGGTCTTCCTCTTCCAAGCACAGTGAGTCCCCCAGGAGCACTGGCTGGGCCCCACACTGGGTCACAGGGGCTCATCTGATGGAGCGTAAGGTGGAGTGGGGCTTTGGGCCACATTGATGTCTCCTGTCCTGGCCCATTTTGGAAAGAGAGGAACCCAGTGTCAATACTAAGCTTAGCCCAGCTCCTCTTCTTCTTACCCTGACGGGCTCAGGATGGCTGGGGACAGAGCCCCGGGTGCCATGGCTGGCCAGGGCCAGGCCTGGGGGACCTGAATCTTTTCTGCAGGGCAGATGCCTTTGCCTTTGACACAGATAGCCCACCTGTGGTATGGTCTTTTTCCTCAGGAACCCCGAACAGATGCACTCGTGGATCACGCGCATCAACGTGGTGGCAGCCATGTTCTCTGCGCCCCCTTTCCCCGCAGCCATCGGCTCCCAGAAGAAGTTCAGCCGCCCGCTGCTGCCCAGCTCGTGCACTAGGCTGTCCCAGGTGGGCCATGGTGAGGAGGGAGGCAACCGTGAGCATGGGATAAACCCCCTGGGCCTGCCAGTGGCACTTTCCCCTGTGGAGGGAACTGTGTGATGCCATGCTTCCCACTGCCTCCCAGCGAGATGCAGGGCCAAGGGAGACACCGAGCAAAGGGGTACTGAGGTTGGGGCCAGACAGTGAGGTTTTGTTCCTGACTGTAGGGACTGGAGTCAATCGAGGGTTAGGTCATGGAAGAGAAGATGGTCCCACACCACAACTTGCAGGGCCTGCCAGGGACCTTGAAAGGCAACTGGCTGGGGGGATTAGCTGGCACTCGTGCATGCCAGGACAGATATTCATAGAGCAGAAAGGATTTAAAAAAACCACCAGCCTAGTTTTAAGGGGATTAAATTCTTCTGCTTTAAGACTGCAGTCAGCCCCCCTCCACGAGGTGAGAGCAGACTGCCCCCAAGGGCCTGTGATTTTGCCTGCCATTCAAAAAAAAATCAAACCCAGGACCAGAAGCTGAGATCTCGGCTGAACCTAGAAGGGTTCTGTCTCTGGCCAGGTCACAGTACGAGGGGAACAGAATAGGGCACTGACAGGGTGTCACCCTTCCACAGGAGGAGCAGGTGAAGAACCATGAGACCAAGTTCAAGACTATGTCAGCGGAGCTGCTGGAGCATCGCTCCTCACTGCCGGAGAAGAAGGTGAAGGGCAAGGAGTACGAGGAGCTAAAACAGAAGGAAGAGTACCTGGAGTTTGAGGTGAGCTGGGAGACACCCCCCTCTGTCCTCAGGCCCTCTGCCCCTGCCTGCTTGGCTATCCTGAGTGATGGGTCCAACCCATCCCTGTCAGCTGAATTGCACTGTGCCACTGCCATGGTCATGAGCATTCCCCTGCCCTGGGACGCTGGCTGGGGTGGGTGGGACCACAAGCACCTCATAGATGGGAATGCTGTGTAGGGGGCAGTACCCAGCTTGCCAACCTTTCTCTCTGCTGCACTGTGCCCCCCAGAAATCCCGCTATGGCACCTACGCCATGCTGCTGCGGGCCAAGCTGAAGGCTGGCTCCGAGGACCTGGCAGCGTTTGAGTCCACCCTCTTTGACACAGCGGGTGGCGAGGACGATGGCCTGAAAAAATCCCACTCCAGCCCCTCACTCAACGCAGAGCCCTCCAGCACGGCCACCAAGGTGAAGCGCAACGTCTCAGAGCGCGCTGGCCGCCAGCCCCCTGGCCACCCCCAGAAGTCCTAAGTGCGGGGCATCAGCTGCCTGCACTGCAGCTCCGTTCCCGTCCCCCAAGCACGGGGGGGGGAGGCCGTGTGCCTGCCGAGACCCTGCATGCGTCCGTCTGGCTGCGGCACAAGCTGGAGGGGGTGACAGCCCTTCTGCAGCTGCCAGCACCAGCCATGCAGGGCCACGGCTCCTCCACCGGGGACAGCGGCAGAGCAGGACCGTCCCTGGTCCTTGCCTGCAGGAGCTGCCCACACCATCGGCCCCATCAGACTCATTCCTGCCCCTCATTGTCCTGCACTTGGCTGCAGGACCTACCTACTCTTGCTGCCCCAGGGAAGGGGAACAACTGAAACCCACCTGGTGGTTGGGTTCAGTGGTTTTAAAGAAAAGACAAAAATGCAGCAAAACAAAGCCAGCGGCTGCTTCTGCTCCATCGTGCCATCGGGGGTAGACGGGAGGGGGCCAGCCCTAGCCTGTCCCCTCTTCTGGGGCTGGGGGCCAGGGAAACCAGGGCAATGGCACTGGTCCCTACCTTGCCATCCCAGTCACCTCTGCACCCTCCCCGCTTTCTTACAACTTTTGAACAGTTTTTGTGATACAGTTTTGCACTTTTTAGTACCAGATTGAGCTGACCACCAGGGAGGTTTTTTTGGGGCTACTTTTGATGCTTTTGGGAACTG
>VXBX01005632.1:617328-628034 GCA_013400415.1 Scytalopus superciliaris
CAGCCCCACACCATCCCACCCCGACGATGTGTCTCCCCGCACACGGATGTCTCCTCCAAGCGCCTCTGGACTCGAACGGGAGCAGACGTCCCAAAGCGCTGCCCCCAAGCCTGCTGGCTCTCCCCCTGGCCAGAACCCTGCAGACCGGAGCCAGCTCGTTGTAGCCCCCTAACCAGGCATTCAAAGGGCTGCTTTCCCGCTCCCCCAGTTTCCACTTACACGGCAGCCCCCGCATCCTTCCCGCAGAGGTGGCCTGAGAGAAGCATTCGCTATCCGTGTTCCCATTCCCTCCTTCCTGCTTAGGAACATCTGGCTTCAAAGTGGGAGCAGCAGCCCCAAAGCCCCCTGTGGGAGCATCTCCCACCGCCTCAGCACTCAGCACTGCCCGCTTCCCGCTGAACCCAGCAAGGCACTGTCAGCAGCAGGGGCTCTTCATTGCCACTCGCAACGCTTTCACTCTCCTACTCACCGGGGAGGAGGAGGAGGCTGGTCTCAACAACCCGTCCAGCCCCAACATCGCCACAGGCACTGCCAGTACCGAAGACAGGGGTTCCGCTGGGATCAAGGTCTGCCTGGCCAGGAAAAACCACCAGCGACTTCTAGCAAGGGGGCAGGATCAGGGCAGAGCCTCCAGGCATGCTCTCTTGCTCCACATTTCTTCTCACTAACCAATGAAAAGAAGAAAAAAGGCAAGAAAGCCCCTGTATCTGACTCCGTGGTGCCCTCATGAATTTCTGAATCAGTGGTTGCTGCAGGTCCCACTCAGGGGATTTTGGGTGTGTGGGAGAAGAGGGGAAGGAAGGAGATTGTTCAACCCGTGCGTGACTCATATTCTTCAGAAGCTGAACAGAATCTTTTCAAGGAGATTTTTCAGCCACTCAAGTCCTCCAAAGGGGCTGTCCTGTGACCCCAGGCCTGAGGTTTCCCCTGGCTGGCCTGCCACCTGAGTCCTGATAAGCCCCTGCCCAGCCTGCCTGCGGGATGCATCCCAGACAGCAGCCTGACTTGGAGGCTGAGGGACCTGCAGGTGCAGCAGAGGGTGCAAGGAGGGTGAAGGTGGAGATCCTGCACCATAAAAGATGCAGGACCTTCCTCCTGCCATTCTGCAGGGACTTCCAAAGGCCCAGGAACATGGACACAACCCCCCGCTGGCCTATGGGAAGCAGCACGCCCTGCCTGCTGTTGGGATCCCACCCATCATCCCACCTGAGCAGCTTCAGCCTGCCACCATCAGCCAGCCACCCCACCTGCTGGCACAGATTTTCTAGAGAGTTGAAGAAGGGGACAAACATCCTTCCTCAGTGAGCTAGGAAGAACCATTTTGAACCTTACCTGCCAAGCCTCACTGGGGGAGCCCAGGCCCAAAGAGGCTGGATAAGAACAAACTGTGCCCCTTGGATAGCACAGCTCCCCTTGTCCCCAGTGCCATCAGCCCCATCCCCTCCTGAGGGGTTTTCACAGCTCACTCATTGCTGGCCAGGATACTTCCATTTGTTGCAGCAAACAGCATGACTAAGTAATGTCATGGAGTTATGCCTGTATCTCCCTAGCCCGCACAGCTCTGGCTCTCTCAGGAGGTTGCTGGCCATATCCCTGCCCACTTACACAGTGCATGCTGGAGGAAGCCCACCTTGCTTGCCAAGCAGAGATGGTGGTATTGCCTGCTTCCTCGTTCCTGGAAAAGCAACCTCAGACCTGCTCTCAATGTAAGTCCTGCCTCCTGTGCTGAACAGCCATGCCCTTCTGGCCCCCAGAACTTGGGGTTTCCCCTGGGAGTGTAACACACCCAGCTTTTATCCCTCACACATCTCAGAAGGGAACCCATCTCTCCTTCCTCCATCAGTAGCATCCTCTGCTCTGTGTTACCCAGCGCATCTGACCCGGACCACGGGCTTGAATTGCAGCCCCCATTTGCTTGGCTAATTCCTCCCCATCCTCACACCTTCCTAGGACTCAGGAAGGATTCTCTGGGCATTGGTGAGAATGGGGGGAAAGAGCAGCCACCCAGAAGCAAGGCACTGCCCGGCACTGTGAGGCACAGCACCAGTTCCCAGCCCTAGAGCCCAGCAGTGCCACTGCACCCTTGCCAGATGGCTCAGCCTCTCTTGTGCCAGCCAGATTGCTTCAATTAAGGGCCAGTTGCTGGCAAGCAGAGCGAGTTAAAGCCATTCTTTCATGCTTGCAGCTCCTTGAACGTGACCTAGTAATGCAGGTGCTATTTTCTTTCCTCCCATGACAGTCGGCTGACTTGCAGAGCTGATGCCCTGCAGGCAGGAGGGAAACATACGTCAGTCTATCTGAGGCAGGAGTGTTTTGTAGCCATGGGAAAGGGCGCTCGAGAAATGCAGGAGGCAGAACAAGCACAGCCCTACTCTGAACCGCCCTAGCTGACATGTTCCAGCCACCCAGCCGGCTGGTCCTCTAACATACTATTCCCTGTGCATTTTATCCCTTGGGGTCTGCTAATGCCTGCAAACAATGGCCCTAAATAGCTGACCTTGCTTTCTGCACAGATCCTGTTCTCTGCCCCATCCCAGGAGTCTCAACAGCTACTGGCAAATGTCTGGCAGGAGACTGCTGAGTCTCTCTCATATAGTGTTCATAAGGAGTCTGCTCTGAGACCCTTCCCGGAAACCAAGTCCTTGACCTGTAAGCATGGCAGGGAGAAAACCCTCTCCCTGAAAGCTGTCCAAGCGCTCCCCTCCCGACAGCCTGCCTTCGAGCACGAAGCCATTTATCTCCCTCATTGTGGCTATCAAGTTGGTTTAGGCAAACCCCAGCCACCCACTGATCTTCTGGTTTTTCTCCTCTAGGGCCTGTAAATCAGCTCCTTTGCTGTGTTATGAACCATCGCTCCAGCTGTACACCCGTGTGCCCTCAGAGAACCCCTCTCAGTGACAACCCAGCGTTTGCTGTCTCTCACTCTCTCTGCTTCCCACTCTACCCACATTATCACGACGGTGTTGGTGTTCACGGCTTCTTTTGGGGTAGAGCTGGCTGAGCCTGCGGGTACGGATCTCTTCCCCTCGGAGCAGGCAGCAAGCCAACCCTGCCGCAGCGCAAGCAGGGCTCAGCATGCAAGAGGGAGAGCTGCAGGATAGGGCAGAACCCGCTGGCAACGCAGAAACAGGAAAACACCAACTTCCCCACCGCTACGGAAAGGTTTGTACGCGCCGGTGCTGGGACTTGCTGCCTCCTCCCCACTCCAAAACAGCAGTTCTTTCTCCAGCCTGAATCTTCCCAACATTCCCTATGGCCAGTCCAGAGGCAGCGAGACACCGGCGTGGCTGCCGGGGCGAGAAGGGGCCCTTCCGCAAGGATGGGCAGCTCCGGCACGGGAACTTCAAACCCCTGGACGGCTCAGCTCCCTTCCCCTGGGAACCCTGTGCCCGCCGCGCTCGGGCGCATCCCCGCGGTACCCCCGCCCCGGTCCGCCGCTTACCTTCAGCCCAGCCCGGCTGCTGCACCCCGGCCGTGGTACCGGGAAAGTCCCGTCCCGACTCCGCCTCCCGGGGCTTCCCGGACCCGGCTCCGCCCGGAGGGACAGGGCAGGGCGGGCCGGGGAACCCCCGACGGGACCGGCAACTCCAGGCTGCTGCATCCCGGCGGAACCGACTGCCTGGCACTCGGGACAGGGAACCGAGCCCCGGCCTCACGGCTGTCCCCCAGGATCCACAGGGCCCGGCGGGAAAGGACCATCTCCTTTGCCCATGGCTGGTTTTCACTTTTATTATTGTAAATTCACTGTTGTCTTTATATATTTTTTTTAAAAATATATTAGATATAAAAGTCAGAAATGCTCCTCTTTGAACTATGTATACTGGTGGATTTACAGGCCGGTTTGGAAGGGTGGGCAAATGGGGAAGCCCAACCTGATCGATGCAAACAGCAGCAGCAGCAAATTGCCCCTCTCCAGGGGCAAGGGATAATTTCTACATATATATATGGGGATATATATATATTTGTAGATCTATACACATACACACATACAATACATACCCCTCGACACCCCACCTCCCTGCCCAGGAGATGCCAGCCTGCAGCTCAGCCTAAGGATGCTGGGGCTGAGCAGGATGGGCTCCCACCAGGCAAGCGCTGGCCAAGGCACCAGAGGACGGATTTGGGAGTCCCAGCAGAACATGGCACATGCTTCCTGGGTTCCTACAGCAGTGCATCCCCTTTCTATGCCCACACGCTGCAGCAGCCCACTCCGAGGCTCCCCATGGNGGAACTTCAAACCCCTGGACGGCTCAGCTCCCTTCCCTGGGAACCCTGTGCCCGCCGCGCTCGGGCGCATCCCCGCGGTACCCCCGCCCCGGTCCGCCGCTTACCTTCAGCCCAGCCCGGCTGCTGCACCCCGGCCGTGGTACCGGGAAAGTCCCGTCCCGACTCCGCCTCCCGGGGCTTCCCGGACCCGGCTCCGCCCGGAGGGACAGGGCAGGGCGGGCCGGGGAACCCCCGACGGGACCGGCAACTCCAGGCTGCTGCATCCCGGCGGAACCGACTGCCTGGCACTCGGGACAGGGAACCGAGCCCCGGCCTCACGGCTGTCCCCCAGGATCCACAGGGCCCGGCGGGAAAGGACCATCTCCTTTGCCCATGGCTGGTTTTCACTTTTATTATTGTAAATTCACTGTTGTCTTTATATATTTTTTTTAAAAATATATTAGATATAAAAGTCAGAAATGCTCCTCTTTGAACTATGTATACTGGTGGATTTACAGGCCGGTTTGGAAGGGTGGGCAAATGGGGAAGCCCAACCTGATCGATGCAAACAGCAGCAGCAGCAAATTGCCCCTCTCCAGGGGCAAGGGATAATTTCTACATATATATATGGGGATATATATATATTTGTAGATCTATACACATACACACATACAATACATACCCCTCGACACCCCACCTCCCTGCCCAGGAGATGCCAGCCTGCAGCTCAGCCTAAGGATGCTGGGGCTGAGCAGGATGGGCTCCCACCAGGCAAGCGCTGGCCAAGGCACCAGAGGACGGATTTGGGAGTCCCAGCAGAACATGGCACATGCTTCCTGGGTTCCTACAGCAGTGCATCCCCTTTCTATGCCCACACGCTGCAGCAGCCCACTCCGAGGCTCCCCATGGGACAGCTTCGGCTGGAAGAGGTGCAGAGAGGAAATCCACTCCTCTGCATGCATGGTGCCTGCAGGA
This sequence comes from Scytalopus superciliaris, assembly GCA_013400415.1. Lineage (NCBI taxonomy): Eukaryota > Metazoa > Chordata > Aves > Passeriformes > Rhinocryptidae > Scytalopus > Scytalopus superciliaris. Next base: position 622,510 of record VXBX01005632.1, read on the forward strand.
CATCCTCAGTATGATGGTAAATTCAGAGACTCAATTCCCAAATTAGCTGGGAGCACGGGATTGCCATGGCCCAGGAGGTGAAACCTGCCTCAGCAATTCTCAAAGCTCAAAAAATGAGGGGAAAGTCATCAACTGAAGGCACGGAAAGCCCTGAGCAGCAAGAGCCCTGGCTTGGGGGGTCAGCACAGTCCAGCCGGGGCTGCTGGTGTCATCCTGTGTGAGGCACTGCCTCCATCCAGGAAGGCAGGCAGTGAGAGACCCCCTGCTGCCATCCTCACTGGAGGTGCAGACAGACAGGCACTGCCAACACTTCCCAAGGAAGGAAAAAGGCACTGTGTTACTCCCATGGAGAAGGGATGAACAGAGATCTCCCCACCTCCCAGCATACCAGGCTTGTGCAGTGAGGGCAGAGTGAGCCCCCTGTTCCCCCACATCCCTTAGGAAAGGGGGCCTCTGTGTGATTGCCTGCTGAGGCCCCCGACTCAGACAAGGCTACCCCAGAGGCTCAGGAGCAGATCCTGGCTCTGTTGATAGCACCAGGTTGGCATCCTTGCACCCCAGTAGTGACCCCAAACCCTGTAGGCAGGGAGGGGGCAGCTCCTGCAGGGGCACCAGCTGCCAGAGAAGCCCTGGACACAGCTCCCACCGAGTGGAGGGCACCACATGCTCACACGCGCGCGCATGCACGCACGCACACACACGCACACACACCCACACACACCCACATACACACACACACAGAGGCATCCCAAGGCAGCTGGGGCTTCAGAGACATTCAAGGTGGGGAGTTACTGTCAGAGCCCAGTTTGGGAGTCTCCACTGTGAGCTGCCTCCTGTGGGGGTCATGCCATAGCCAAGCCCTCCACATGGCTGTGGATGTGGGCTGTGCTGGACACACCGCTCTCACTTTTGTAACTTTTGGGGGCCCGGCTGGCTTTCAGCAGGACCAGGAAGGTGTCTGTGGAAATGGCCCCAAACTCAAAGGTGAATGTGCCATAGAAGACCAGGACATCTATGATGAACATCCACTCGCACAGGGCAGCCACGTGCTGCAGCACAAAGCTCTCCTGGATGAAGAACACACCACCTGAGGGTATCCTAGTCAAGGAAAGCGCAGTCGGACACCAGCCACCTCAAGAAGGACCGTGTCCTACTGCCACCACATGCTGGGTCACCATGAGTATCCACCCTCTACAGGAAATACACTGCCACTCCTAAAACCCAGAAACCCCATATGCTTCTCCCAGCACCAGGAGGGCCCTGGCACAGGTGAGGCAGTGGCACACATGCCCAAACCAGCCTCAGTAAATCACAGGACTGATGCCAGGCTGAGATTTTCTGAAGAGGCCAGGGCAGAAGGAACTCAGGCTGCAGCTCTCAGTTTAAGCCAGATATGCCACACCCTCCCCACACATCTTTCCTCTTCCTCAAGCCAGGCTGACACTCCTCATCCTCCTGCAGGATGCAGTCAAAGATGATAAAACTCATCAGCAATCCATCCCCTTGGTAATGGGGTTTGGGCTGCTGCATCCCAGCCCTGCAGCACCTCCTGTCACTCTGCACTGCAGGCTGGCCCACCCCAGGGAGGGGGCCTGCTCCCACTTCTCCATGTCATACCACTGCCAGACCTTCTTTATCCTTCTCTCATCCTCACCAAGAAACTTACTGCCAGAGCCACCCTGGGTGAGGGGATAAGACGTGCACATCCCCCAGCCCTCCAGGTGAAGCCTCCACCAGTACCGTACTGTGCCTTCTGCCAATGAAAACAAGATCTGGGAGAGCCCCAGAGGCAGCGGCCTGACCTGTACAGCATAGAGCCCTCTGCTCACTCCCTGCATCCCATCAGGAGAGACCCCAGCCCTTTCCCCACACTGTCCACATCACAGCTCGCTGTTTTCCCACTGCCAGTCCCCAATGCTTACAGAGCAGGATGGCCAGAGCAGATGGGCACCAATTTTGCCTCCCTTGTCCTTACGTGCCCTTCCTGTCCCTCCCAGCTGGCATGGCCCTGCAGCACTCCTGCCCTTCCCAGCTCCCTGCCTGATTCCCAGCCAGCCTGCCTGCCTGCTGCAGTGACAGAGCAGGACCCTCTGATGTGTGCCAGGCCTGCCAGTACCCCCAAGCTCCTCTTTGTGCTGCTCGCCTTGGCCAGACCCCAGACAGCTTCTTTGGGACCTGTGGACACCAGATGTTTTTTCCCCTTCCTGCTCAATAACCTTGTTTACCAATTTATTCCTAACCTCAGTCCCAAATAAGCTCCTGGCTCCTCAGCCACACACTCAGGACCATTCTTCAAACCCCAGTCCACAACATACCATGTCCTCCCTCCCTGGTACGGTGTTTGCAGACCCCAGTGCCTGCTCACTGAGCCTTCCCTCATCCCATGGGGGGGTTGGCTGGTGGGTACCAAAGAGCCCTGGCTGGCAGAGGTGCTGCCATGCACCGACCTGGCACCTGACAAGAGCACTTTTGTACTCAGTTTTGGTCATACAGGTAATCCAGATGGACTCAGCATTGCCAAGGGCTCAACATACCTTTGTGTCATTAAAAAAGCCCCATCAGTTAACCAGCCCTGGATGGTGTGGGACTGGAGCCTGCAGTGGTGACTGGACTGCAGCAGCCAGTGCAGGGCTAGTTTAGGGCATCCCAAAACTCCCAAGAGATGCCCACCAGCATATCGTCCCCTCCTCGACTCCTCCCCAGTCCCAATCTCATCAATCTACACCCGCAGTTTGCTGCCTACCCTCACTCCCCTGCCCAACCCCTCTCCTGGCACACTGTCTCACTGCCAGACCAAAGCACAGAGAACATGGGGTGCATATCCCACCATAAGGACCACCTTTCTCCAGCCCATCCCCAATCTTTTTCCTACACTCTTCAGGATACTGAAGACGAGGGTGAAGAAGGCCACAGTGGTGAGGATGCTTCGTAAGTGGCCTGTCCAGTACTGTCCTCGGGTTTTGGCCATGCGGTAGGTGAGGATGGACTGTAGGAGCAGGAACAGCATGCTGGCAGGAAAGGCCACTCCTGCCCCAATGTAGTGCAGCACCTTGGCATGATCCACCTGTGGGGAAGAGACCATCAGTGCCAGCACCCTGGGACACTCCCTGGCACAGCACGGCTCTGCCCCAGGGTTTGGGCTCCTGCCCAGGTAGGGGTGCAGGCAGTGCCAGGAGCAGGTCCAGGCAGCCCACTCTGTGTCTGACTCCTGGCTGAAGAGCAGATTTGGACCCAGCATCTACTGCTGGGATCTCAAAGTATTCTGTTTCTCTCATCTGTGGGCCAGCAGCCCTGCTGTGCCCGGGGGCAGGCATTGCCCTCTCCCTGGAGCAGCATCTGGGCCTGCTCACACCCCACCCCGAGGGTCACAGCCCAGCGCTGCTGAGCCACAGCTGGAGCACAAGGGGGATGGGGGCCAGCAAAGCTTCTCCTGTGGCTGGCGCCAGCAGCAGTCTCCTGCCAGGCAGGAGGGACTGGCTGCTGCAGGCAGCAGGTAGGCAGCTGCTGGGAGACCAGTGCCTGGCAGTGCAGGCAAGGGCTGAGCGCTGCCATGTGCTGCCAAGACTGGGCTTGCTCTGGTCCCTGCCTGCACAGGCTCTGCCCCGACAGTTACATGGTGTCACCTCCTGAACAGGAACATCAGCAGCTTGGCCTGGTCCTCAGCCCAACTGGCATGTTCCTGACCCTGCATATGCCCATGGAGGGGACAGATTGTGCAGAGGGTCTCAGGTAAGGGTTAAACCAAACCCAGCAGCTTAATCTGGACCTGAACTCCCAGCACCCTGGGAAGCACAGCACTGACCTGGCAAAGGGGAAGGACTGCACAAATGGGAGGCTGGATCAAATCACCTCAAACCCTACCCTGCTGAGCACTGCCACTGCCTGGCTCCAGCCAAGGCCCTCCCCTTCCCTCCTGCCCCTGGGGACTCCAGAGAAGATGCCTTACCTGGAAGTTGCCAACCATGGTGAGGCCAGCAGCACAGACCCAGCCAGTGGCGAGCCCCAGGGTGTTGAGGAGGGATGGCCCCAGGCGCTCCAGGAGGTGGGCGTAGCGCAGCAGTCCCACCAGGATGACTGCAGGAGGGAGACACAGTCCCATCACACACTGCTCCCTGCAGCCCCCCTCATCCCACTCCTGCCCCGTGCTGGGGGTGGTGCTGCAGGGCAGCCCACTCCCAGCCCCACTGCCCTGGCAGCCAACGCTTACCCATGAAGGAGCCCAGGCTGCAGATGAGGCTGAAGAAGCAGCTCTCGGGAGGAAGGGTGCCACACTTGCTGTGGGGACAAAGCAAGACCCAGAGAGCCCTCAGACAGGGGGCACTGGGGTGTGCACTTGGCCCACCCACTCCAAAACACCCTTCTGGGTTGCCCTGGAAGGGTCTCAGAGGGGCTCTGTCCTGTGCTCCCACCCTGCTCACCTGACGAGGGGGATGTGATCGAGTGTGCAGCAGGAGCTGGGGCCGTCCATGTCACAGGACTGGTTGTAACTCCTGCCGGGAGCAAAGGGACAGTTTAGGAGAGCTGAGATGCTGCCTGGGACCCTCCTGTCTCCTGCCCACTGGCTCTGCAAGGACAACAGAGCTGTTTCCCAGTGAGCACAGCTTGACCCCAGGGATATGCCAGCACCCTGGGGTCAAGCCCCTCCAGGGAGTGACCCACTACCCCCAACAGGGTTCTCTGCCTAGGTTTCCACAGCCTGTCCCCTGGCCCTGGCTCTGCTGTCCACTCAAGAGCCCCTGCCTGTGAGGGAGAAGCCATGCTGGGGCAGACGACTGCACAGCCCAGGGTGCTGGGCTCAGGGGGTTCTGGCAGCCCCATGCCCAAGCAGGAGTGGGAGCACCCATCTGCCAGCCCCATCACACATCCCTGGGGTGGGAGCTGTTGGTGAAGCTGGGCATGCAGGGGACAGGTGGGAACACTGAACTGTGCAGGGAAATGGTCCCCATGGCCACAAACACTCATGGGGCAGTGCCACTGCACCTGGCAGAGAGGGAGGGAGGGAGAGAGCTGCCCAAGGAGCTGGGAGGTGTTGCCTAAGGGATGGCATGACTGGAGCCAGCCACTCGGCTGCCCTGGGAGCCCGACACACCAGCAGGGCATTCCCTCAGGGGCCCGTTAGCAGCCCCAAGGGCTGCCGGGCTGGGGCAGGGCTCTGGTGCCCGAACCCAGTGCAGCTCCCTGGGATTGCCTCCTGTGCCCACAGACCCTGTAAGTCTGGGGACCCTGAGCTCTTTATCAGCCCCAAACACCTTCCTGTCCCACAGCTGCTGCCTGCAACCCTAACCAAATTCCCACCATGGTGGTACGTGCTCCCTCACCCCCACAGCTCTCCCAGGAGCTGGCACACACTGTCAGTGGGTTTTTGGGTGGCCCTTTGCTGCAGCATCACCCAGACATCCAGCACCTCCACCTGGCATGCCTGAGTGGGACCCGCTCCTCACAACACAGGCAGGGAGCCCAAAGTCCTGTGTTCCAAAGGGCCCCTTCAGACACCCCCAGCCCAGCGGCAGGGATGGGAGTTGGGG
>VXBX01005632.1:628066-740090 GCA_013400415.1 Scytalopus superciliaris
TCCCCGTGCCTGGCCCAAGCTGACCATCTGCCACCTCTGGCTGTGCAGCAAGCGCACAGTTAAAAAAGTCTTTTTGGAAAGGGCCGGGCTGGGCTCTGATGTTTTTTCAGTCTCCTCAGTTTACTGGTGGCTTTGTTTTCCAACCACTAAACCCAGGCGAGGCATGGAGCCCCACGGCCTCCTCAAAGGCTGCTCTTGGAGCTGTGTTTGGTTTGGGAGGGATTTTTTTGTTATTATTTTGTTTAAAGGGAGCAGCCTGAGGCCGGGAAGCATTATTCATCATTAAGGGCTGGCTGTGTGGTGGAGACAACCCGACACACACATTCTTCCCAGGGCAGAATCAGCCATCAGGCAGGAAATGGCAGCAGGTTTTTTTTTTTTTCCCTTCTTCAAACACTCTAGCAAGAATTAAACTAACATGGATCTTTCTGGGCAGATTTTTAAGGCGACACAGCAAGCCAAAAACCGTGCAGAAGTTGCCAAGAGACCAAACAGAGTTTCTTTTCCCAGTCCCTGCCTCCTCCATGCCTTGTCCCCCGTCTGGGGGAGCTGCAGGCAGCTCTGCCCATGGCGTGCCCAGGCACCGAAGGGCCATCCCATCCCCCTGACACTGCTAGATTTAGCCTCAAGCAAGCAAGCTAAAACCTTTTCCATGGAGACACACAGCCCTCTGTAATTCCCTGACCACTTATTTTCATACTTTCTCCATGCTGTGTTTTTTCAATGGCCTCCTTCTCTCCGCCTGGTTTGCAGCAGGGCTGGACTGTTCACCAGAGCAGCTGTAACTGGATGTGAGCCTGGGCAGGGGAGGGAGGGCAGCCCAACCGTGACAGCAGCTACTCCCCACAAAGCAGTTCTGCTCCCTAAAGCCACTCATGTGCCAGATGCCCTGGGGCATTTGCGCCCCATCACTGTCACCACCATGTCTGCTGAGGGAGAAGGTGACTGAGCTGCCTTCAACGATCTCACATCTGCCATCAATCCCAGCCCTGTCCCGGGGCCAGCTTAATCCCCAATCCATCCTTCAGCACAGCGATGGTGAAGGGGGTGCCTCAGCTACCAGTGGGCTGGTACAGAGTGGCACAGTTCAAGCAGGACAGGTCTGGAGAGGGACCTGACATCATGAAGTCTTTAACCAAGCCAGTGTGTACTAAAGAGCCCCCGTCTCCCCCCAGGCCTTACCAGTTGTGGACGGGGCAGATGTGGTTGTTGGAGAGTGCCATGGCATATCTGGAGGAGAGACAACAACAGGGTTACTGCAGCCACCTGCCTCCCTGCATCCCCACTCTCTGCCAGCACCTGGACCAGCCGCAGAGACCAACCACTGGAACAGAGGACACAAAGCCTCACTCCCTGCCAGGGGCCAGCACTCAGCTTTACAAAGCAGGAAAAAGGAAAATAAGCACATGAGACCAGCACACACTCTGCAGAGCTCCTGCTGTCAGGAGCATGTCCCCCTGCCTTGTACCCCCATCCTGGCCAAACCAACTCCTGCTCCAGTTCAGTGCAGGTGCTCCTGTGGGGCCTTTCCCTTTGTGCTGCTGTGCTCTTGGGGCCTGACTGCTCTGCCCCAGAGCCCCCCCGCCGTGGTACCAGGGCTCTCCACCAGCCCACAGCTGCACCAGCTGTCACCTGATGGCTCTGCCATGCTTCCCCCAGCCCCTGGCTGGCCAGCAATGGAGCTGCTGTAAGAAGTCTGGATAAGTAGCTGGTGGGATGGCAGGGTATTTTGGGCAGATCAGCTCCATCAAGCACTTCACTGTGGAGTCACTCCTGCATCTTGGTCAGCATAATAAGGGGTTCATGAAAGACATCCTGCTCTGCTTCAGGAGTGCTCAGCCCCGTGGCTCCCCCCAGCCATCAAGGAGCCCTCCTGCCCAGCAGCCCCAGCAGTGGGTGACACTGCTGTTCAAATCACAGCTGTAAACAGCTCAGGTTAAAAATAAGCCCCGACACCAATAGGAAAACCCCTCTCCTGCCTGAGCTGGCCACATAAAGCTGGGTTGCAAAAAGGATGATCCTAGAAGAGAGGTAAAGAGGGGGGCATCCAAGGGGCAGCACCCTGTAGCAGACCCATCACCCAGTCACTTCCCAGCACAGCTCTCCCTCAAGCACCCGGTCTCCAACCCAGACCTCCATACCCTCCTGGGAGGGGGCAGTAAGCCAAGAGAAGTACAAACAGCACTGGGCTGTGCCCCTGCCTGCCCAGTCCCCTTTCAGGGCTCTGCATCCCAGGCACAGCTTGTGGGCCATGCACTCCACAGGCAAGTGCCCGACCTCATGCTGTCAGCTGTGCTTGTGAGGCAGAGTGTCCCCAGGGGGCTGCAGGACATGTTTGGTGCCAGGAAAAGGGCCCAAGGGGGACACTCCCAGGGCAGCTTTGGCTGTGAGTGCCATAAAGCAGCAACTCCCACCTGTGCTGCTCCGGGCTGGAGGGGCATCTGCCCCCCAGGGTCAGGCATGGGAGACAACCAGTTCTTTGCACTGTGTCCAAGGGAAACACATGGAACACAAGTTCCTGGCACCAGGGTCAGCATTCGGCTTTGTTGTGAAGGATCACAGGGGATACCACAGGGGGAAGCTCTTGGAGGGACCTGGAGGGTTATGGGGTGCATTTACTTCATCCCACAGGCCGGGAAGTACCACCATCAATACTGAGGCTCCCTGCGCTTTTGGGAAAAGCTCACCCTCCATTTGCCATGGGGGCCTGGAGGGGTGTGCTGGTGCTGCTCACGGAGGTGACACAGCCCCTGCCCCCAGCACACGGCCCACGGGTGGGTGCCCCTGTGGGGGGGCACAGCCCCTGTGCTGGATGCAGCCCCTGTAGGGGGGCACAGCCCCTGTGCTGGATGCAGCCCCTGTTTGGGGATAGAGCCCCTGTGCTGGGAGCAGCCCCTGTTTGGGGATAGAGCCCCTGTGGGGGTCACAGCCCCTGTGCAGAGGCCGGGACGGTGCCACAGCTGCCAGGGCCATTCCCGCGCCCCCCACACTCACAGCGGGACAGGGGCGCGCATTCCAGGGGGGCAGGGATGTAAGGCCGGGGGGACACACGCCGGAGCTGCTGCAGGGTTCGCGGGGCCCCTGTGAGGGCTCGGGGAGGTGCCGGAGTCAGGGAGTGTCCCCAGGTGCCCCACCAAGAGCGCGGCCCGCGGCGCCCCGCACCGTCCCGCCCTCAGCATCCCGCCCCGCAGCACCCTCCGCTACCCCGGCCCGCCGGGTCCCGGCCCCGCGGCACTCACACGATCCACATGCCGGTGATGGTGAAAGCGGGCAGCGTGACGGGCAGGATCCCCCAGGCCGGCATCCTGGGGCCGGGCATGCCCCGCGGGGCTAGGGCCGAGCGGGGCCGCGGGNCTGCCCCGGGCGCCACGTGGCGGCCCCGGCCGGGAGGGCAGCGCTGCGGACACAGACCGGGAGCGGGGCAGGCAGCGCCGGGGGACTCACCCTGCACAGCCCCGGGGGATGCTGTCTCAGCTCCGACAGCCCTGCACCCGTATCCGCAAAGCTGGGGTTGCCTCCTACCAGCGTGATCCAAAGGATGAGGCACCGCCACAGGGAGGGTCCAGGCAGAGAAGAGCTCGCTTGGCAGACTCTTTGCTCGTAGGAAAGTTAGCATGGGGCGCAGCCTTCCCTGCTGAGGACAAGGCTGTGTTCGCACCCCAGCACTGGCTGACCTGCTGCTCTCGCTGAGTAACTCCTGACACCTCGGCTGCCTCCACGCTGGCAGCCACTGCCTACACACGCACTCCCGACCCCGTTAGCCCGACCTTTCCCTTCCCCACACACTTTCTACAACCAGGGATTCAGCTCAGCAGCCAACCACCAACCCTGCCGCCCAGAGGCATTTCCATTTTTCTTACACAGAAAACTTGAGAACGGGAAGCACAACTTCCCCCCCAGAGCAGCAGGGCTGCGGGGAGGCCACAGCACCCCATTTCCCTGTTGGGAACTCAGCACTAACCTGCCCCCTGGGATGCATTTGCAAGCCCCAAAACATCCTGCACAGCCAAAGGGATGTTCGCATCCTGGGGCCCCGAGTGTCTCGTGCCCATAAAGCCTGCACCTTCCCACTGCCTTAGGCAGAGAGGAGCTGCCCGGGAACAGCACCCATGTGGCAGACAGCTCTGGCTGCCCACCACCTTGCCCAGGCCAGGGTGCTGGGTACACACCTGGAAGAGCAGTACTGCACACTGGGCCGTGCAGTCCTGGGGGATCTCATCTTCCTGTGCATTCAATCACACTCCAAGCAGTGTCCTCAGAGGCCCAGAGTCTCTACTTGCCCACTGGGGCTTCAGGATACATCAGGCTCCCTAACAGGTGCAGATTCTTCTGAGTTCAACAGCTTTTCTAGGGGTGAAGGTAACTTCTAGAAAAGCTAGCTCATTGTGGGAAGATACTCCATGGAAATCTTTTGTACAGATCAGGTCTGAGTATGCTCAAATCCAACTTTTAAATTGAAACTATAAGCAGCAGTGCTTCTGCTTCACAAGTTTCAATGCTAAATACATGTTTTACAGCCAGGGCTCATCATTCCATAGGGCTTCTCACACTAGGAAGCTTTGTACCAATAAGGAAAATGCCACATGTTTTACTGACACACACAAAATCCCAATACTTACTTATATTCTGTTTTAGCAGTAGAAGTTCTTGATGTAAACGGGAACAGAAGAGGTATGTAATTCCAAACTACAGTGATGTCTGTCCAGCCTCCTCTGGAAAATAGTGACTCAGACCCGTAAAAATGAGAAAGAAGTCCAAGACTAGAAAAAGTATACGCTGGAACAAACCTAAAGGGTAGTGTTGTGAACACAACTCCTCACCAACAGCCATTAGTAGTGTGACTGGCTTTTATGTAATTTAAGTTACAAATAAGAGTTCAAGAGACTTACCGATAAATGTGTATCACAGCACACACTGCCTGTCAGTTGATTCTAATCTCCTTTCGGTTCAACACTTTCCCTGTTATTTTTTTCTCTGTAAAATGAAACCTCACTATTGCAAAATCCAAAAAACGTTCTAAGATTTTTTTTCTGGTTTTCCAGCCCATTCCTATTTACAGTCTAGTGAAAACTGTTTAACGTGCAGTTCTGTCTGTTTTTCCAGTCAACATTCTTTCCATTCCAGTCCCACTTCCTGCAGTTTCCTCGTGTGGCTTTTGCTTTGTACCACAACTGTCTGTAAGACGTAATGCTCTCAGTAGAAACTGGGTTTGCAAACACAGTTTAAAACATAGCACATGCCCAAAACTGCTATCTGAAGGCAGCTGGCAAAACTGAGCTTTATTGTCAGCTGACACCACTCCAAGAAGTCAGAGGACCACCTGGGGATCAGAGGGCAGCAGTGCTGACATTGAGGCACTTGACAACTGAGCAATGGTTTACAAAGAGTTAATCATCTAAAGCTTTCAGCAAGCAGAAAAACAGCTGTAAATAGAAGTGGAGGCTTGGAAAGACAAGACAGAGAGGAGACTGGATACAGAAGGGCTGTGGGTAGCACAAGTACTCAAATACATGAATGAAAACATCAAAGAGCTGGGAGGACACAATCTAGAAGCAGTGGAGGGTGAAAAAGAAGGCTGCAGCAGCAAGAATTTTCCAGGAATGCTGGAAATGGGGTGAGGGAACCAGGATTCATTAACAGGACTTTCCTAGTATGCACTTACTCTTCCATTATGCAGTATGTAGACTTTTCCTCATGCATTTAAAATAAACTCCAAATTTTTAAACCCCTTATCAAGTTTGTAGGAGTCTCTTGGAATCTTTGCAATAGGGAAGGCATTGGTGCATCACACAGCTCTAAGGACATTGTGGCACTGCATAGATCTTGCCACAAAACAAAGTAGAAACTATCAGAAGGGAAGTGTGGTTGTCTGTATCCATGGAAAACACTAGCAGTGAAGCCCAGGATCTCTCATGCCCTCTCCAACTCCAAATGCTGTCTGTGGAAATGAGGATTTTTTCCTGATGAGAGAATTGCCAAAGTCAGCCGAGTTGTCACTGAGGTCTATCTTCTGGCTGCATGGCCAGATGTGCAGAGCACCTGGTCCTCAGCCCTGGTGATGTACGAGCACACACCAGTGTAACACCAGAGATTTTACAGCCAACATGGAATTGTTGTCTTCTGCAAGAGCAATCTCACTATTAAAGCTCTGCTTTGTCCACGATGGGAATCATTCCTGCTTAGCCCCTTGATGGCCAATCTCCACTGCAGCCCTACCATAAGCTGCCCAGTTGTTAGGACAAGTCCCCTCCCTGCTCCCCACAGACAGAGCACTCTGTTGCAGGATCCTCGTATATGGAGCCAGGGCACAGCACCTTGACAAGTAAACTCCACTTTGCCCAAAGCTCTGAGCCGCAGCTGCATGACAGAAAAGGAGTGCAACACTGGAGCATTCATTTATAGGATGTATTTATTACACTGTAAAAAGTCCATTGGATTTGTAGCCATTTACTCTGTATGTACACTGGTTGTATTGCCACCCCAACTGCAGGTTCCTCTTTGTACAGGATACACTGGGTTGGAGTACCACCCATGCCCCTCCCAGTCACCAGGGGGATTTCCAAGATTGAAATTATTGAGAATTTACCCAACTACTTGAGGGAGGAGAAGGAACAGCAATGCAGCACTTGCCAGGCAGCCAGCTCTGCTCTGGCCACAAGGATGGGGAAGAGCGGGATGTCCTTGCTGCAAGGTGGAAGCACAAGAATGACTACCAGGGCCTCAGCTGCAGGGATGTTCTGGGGGGAGAATGATGTGGGATCCCAACAACTAGAAGATGCACAAGGGTAAAATCTCTGCAGAGCTTCCAAGAGAAACCACTGCAGATTCACTGGGCATGTCAGCAGGTGCCACAGACCCCCACATGTTCTCTAGCTGAAGAGGATGTTCTCTTAAGGAAGGGGGCTGATCACCAAGAGGCCAGTGTAGCAAGTGGCAAACAACACATCACTGCTGTGTACCCCAGGGAGTGGCCCCTGAGAGCTGTGTGAGAGATGGCCATGGTGCTCTGCTCTCAGCATTTCCTTCTCATCTGCTCAGCTAGGCAGAGCCTTCCAGATTTGCTCTCTCCAACCAGAAAGCCTGATTACATTTATAGGGGGAGGGAGGAAAGCCATGCTGCCCCAGCAGACTCCCCTGCTGCCTACTCCATATCTGGCATGGGGACTGCTGTCACCTGTGTTGCAGAAGGATAGCATGTGCCTACAGCAGGCAAGAAGCCCTATGTAGCAAACTGGAAGCTGCACTTTAAGCAATCCACATTTCCAACAAAATTCTTTACCTGCTGAACCCAGGCATGCCCAGAGCCCAAACAAAGCAGCGCGACCAGAAGAGTGGGCAGGAAAGCTAGGGAACAGCTGGAAAATTGTCCAGGGTCTGGAAGTAATCTTGAGAGGCAGCTTTGTATTGCAGCCCCTCTCTGGTGTGACATCAGTAAGTTTCCCTGCTTTACCAGACGAACTGGTGGCAGCTTGGTCCCAGGCTGCTGGGTGGGGGTGTTGCCTGGCCCCTGAGATTGCAAAGGCAGGAAGGTCAGTGGAACTGGGCACCCCTCCAAGAAGACAGGAATTTCTAGGCAGATTTCTAGGTGATGCCACAAGAAGGGAGCAGAATGGGATGTGCTCCAGAGGACTGTGGCAGCAGTCCTTCTGCTCAGGTTAGCATCATCTAAACCAAACATGCCTGCTACCAGAGAACATTTGGCAAGCATTCTCTACCCACAGAGCTTCCTCAGCAGACAGTTCTCAGACACCCTCAAACTAATTGACTTCAGAGGTTGTCATGGGGTCAGTAGGCCGTGGAGTAGCTAAGAGGGGAACAGGAGAGGTGGCTTCAATTAGGGCTGGGTTGAGAATGATTGGCAGAGTCATAGGTGGCACCCCAACCTGCAGGGGAGAAGCAAGAGGCTGCAGGATGAGCGGCGGCTGTGCTGTCGTAGAAGGTATGTCTGTAACGGGGCTTGTCTTGGTTGAAGCTGATGCTGGGAAAGAAGGAGAGGCAGAGGTGCTGATGGTGGGTGAGGCAGGTGCAGTGGCTCTCTCGGACTCTGGAAAAAGGAAGAGACAAAATACATCCTTACATAGGTTCTGACAAAGTCACGCATTAACTCAAAACTAAGCAAGGCTGAAGATCAATTCAGGGGCCTTTTGAGACTTGTCCCTTCCATATATCTTCATAGAGGCCTTGAGGAGCAGGTGCTGATCACAGGCATTCTGCCCACCCCAATAACCTCAGCAAGAAGACCAAAACCTATCCATTTGGAAGCACAACAGTTCACAGCACTAGAGGCGTGGTCACCACATATCATGCTAAAGCAAGGACAAGCAGATCCATGTCGCCGTGCTGGGAAGATGATCCAGAAAAAGGAAAACAGAACTCACCACTGGCACCCAATTCACAAGGCTTCTCCAAAGGAGACAGGTGGGTAGCTGATCTCACATCCCCCCCAGGAGAAGGGGGCAGAGCAGACACTATTGATTTCTGATGCTGCTGCTCCATTGGTATGTTGGGGACAGGATCTAGGAAGACAAAACATGCAGTGAGACCACACACCAGTTTGCTCACTCCTTCTGCCCACCCTCAATTTGCCCTTCTTGTGCCAAGCTCCCACAGCCTCCTGCAGCTATCACTTCATCAGCATCCAGGCACTATGGCAGCTGGGTACTGGACAAGGTGCAAGCACTGGTCCAAAAACTGTTTTCTTAAGGTTTCCCAGCCTCTCATACCTTGAATGACTGTCTGTTTGAAGAGCTCATCCCGCAGTCGAGGTAAGAAACAGTCAATGCGCTCCCAGGTGATCTCCCAAAGATCCGAGTATCCTGTCCGTGAGTCAGCACTATGGAATATCCCAGCTGTATCCATTACGAGCAGCATATTCTTCAGAGACTCTGGAATGGCCTCCAGCTATAATGAGAGACACTCCTTAGGATGCAGAGAATGGACACACAGCGATGAACAAAAGCTTAAAACAACTGATGGGATGCCTTGGAAACAGAGGTCGAAGTGAGAAACCACGGAACAAAATGGTTTCAAGTTCAGAAGGTTAAAAGTGGTGAAGGGCTGTCCAAAGCATGGCAGCATCACATGCAGCACCTTACCAGTAAGTCACTGGAGCCAGCATGCATATACTTGTCCATAAAGTCTAGGATTGTAAGCCACAGGGCAGCAAAAGTGGTCAGTGAGAGCAGCGGGGAGAGATGCTGCAGGAACACCTAGGAAAAAAACACAACTCCTGTCAACAAGTAGTATGAGGGCTGCTGCTCACAGCTTTACAAGCCAGTCTTGTGAATCTGGATTTCCTGTCCTTTTGGCAGGCTGGCAGCATGCACAGGCCTGGCCTGAGGGTGCCACAGGCCTCCACTCTTCCGAGCTGCATATGTGGAGGATTGGACCTTGTCTCCTTTGCAGGAGGCCCCTGCAGTCTGCATCACCATGTCTTCCAGCCCTTCCAGATTCTCTGCCTCAGATCAGAACTACCAGCTTGTGACACACATCATTTCACCATGAGAACAGACTGTCTTCAATTGGGGTGAAATACTTTTCTCTCTCTCCATCATAAAATCATAAATTCCTTCCTGACAACTTTTCCAAGGACCAGGATGATGGAGACAGTTCTGGAAAGAAGGCAAGTCCCAGCAACAGAAGCTGCTGGAGAAGCCCAGCACTGAGGACAGTCGAACTAGGACCCTGACACCTATCCAGATCAGAGATGCTGAGAAGCAAACATAGCAAACAGACTGGTTTTCTTGAGGAACATGGTTTTCCTGGAGCTTTAAGGCAGCAAAAGCATGTTCACCTTGGAGAGTAGTGTGGAGGCTCTCATCCGAGTTTCTTCCATCCCACCAACATCAGCTGGGCTGATGTTCTCGAGCAGCTTGGTTAGCAGAGGGAACAGCACCTGTTGGATCAGACACATGGACATTTTAGAGCTGAAAAATGATTGATTTGCCCAGACAACCTTAAAGAAAGGAGCTGGCTTTTGGGACTGGTGGCTTCAAGGCAGAGACCATGAGTGGATTCACTTCAATACTGCAAAAGGCTCTGTCAGAAACCTAAGCAGAGAGGAACTTTTCACAAGACCAGAGTAAGGAATATCTTGTCCGTTGTGGTGAACAAGCTGCTCAAGAAGACAGTGCTTAACTAGGATACCATTCTTCCACTCCTGCACACAGCTTTGCTCTTTGTAGTAATGTTATCGTGCCTACAAGCCAGCAGCTTACCTTGTTGAAGCAGGACTCCCACTCCAGGGCATCCAGGGCCTGTAGGTCATGTACCAGGAGGGCCCGCTGCAAGTAAGTCAGCGCTTGCATCCGTATCTGGCGTCGGGCATCGCAGCACAGCCAGGCAATACCTGCAAGAGAGGGATTCAGGGCAAAGCCCACAGTGAAAGTGTCACATCCCTACTTCCCCAGTCTAGGGGAAAAAGTCTAATGAAGATCTGAGGAAAACAAAAAGGATGATGCTTGTTTCAGGCCATGGACTGGCAACCTGCTGTCAAATCCAGAAACATGCTGGCACTGAAATTCATGCTAAAGATGCCTTTCCAGATCTGATCCAAATTCTTTTTCAATTACAACAGACCCTAAAAACCTCTGCCTGCCCTCTGCAGTTAGTTCTCGGCTCCTCAGCTTTCCTGCCATTATTTTCTAAGTGCCTCTGTGTGCTCTCATCACCAGCTTTACCCTGTAGCAAAGGACACCAGCAGTTGGCCCAGAGTGTTCGTGAATCCGCTGTGATTTTCCGGGCCGTTGTCTCCAGGTGTCGCTGCTCCTCCGCCCAGGAGCTGTAAATGCCAGCTGCTCGAGTGTGCAGGGTGTGCATGAGGTCCAGGAGCTGCAAGTACATGGCACAGTAAGAAACACACAGGACTTAAAACTTTGAAGCAACTGATCTCTGCTCATCTCCAAAGAATGCTAAAAGGCTCACAGCTACTCAAATCTGCTTCCTATATGTACATAACCATGCACAGCTACAGAGATGGTGTCAGGCCCTGCTGTCTGTGCCCTCCTGAAGTGGTCGTGGCCAGGCATTTTTAACAGGATTTACTTCATTTCATTTACTTCAGTTCAGTAGCCATGTCAATTCCACCTTTCAGGAACACCATTAGAGTCCTGCCAAAAGGAAGAATGGACTCTTTCCTGGCATAGAGTATTGACTCTCCCAGGCAGAGGAATAAACCCAGTTGATTCAACTATGCTGTCCAGGGACAACTCTTTGCAACCTTTTCTTTCTTAACAAAAAAAGGCATGAAGAACATGCAAAGTTCCCTCAGAACAGCTCTGCGTGGGCACATGACAGCACTCTAGTCATTTTACTACTGAACTGAGGCACAACAGCCTGACAGTCAGCAGGCCCGTGCCTTCACACCTTTGAAGTACCAGCTGGAAAGAAATTACTCCCTTAGCCCAGCCCTCTGTACATGAAGTCCCAGTGCCTCAGCCCACCGGGCTTGTCTCTTTCCACAAGCTCAGATGCCCTGTCACACTCGCTGCTAATCCTATGTGAACCTCATGCCTTCCAATGCCCTTGACCTACATCCATCTTGCCTACTATAGTGATTCACAGCTTCAGACCTCCTCCCTGCTTTCCAGAGGACCTCTCTCTCCATTGCTATTCTGCTTTTGCCAGTACAAATTGTCTTCTTTCAATGCAGAACCACACAGTGCCACCAGAGCCACACTCTGTCATCCAATGCCCACTAACCCAGGATGCAGCCCTCCCTTGCGCCATGAACAATCCCAGTGATTACCTAGCAAGGCCCTAAGTATGGGAAAGGAGAGGAGGAAATCCTTGCTATACTTACGTCCTGACTAACCTGTAAAGACACAGTGTGGTAGCTGGCAGGGATGCTCTCATCCTCGTCCTCATCACTGTGTGTGTGCGCCTGGTGCTGGCTCAAGACTCGGGATCGCCGTGTGGTGCTCTCCTTTGGCTTTTTTTTTAATCGACTGGATTTACTGTCATACCTGTGGCTCTTCCCTCTCTTTTCCTGGGACTTGTAGCCTAGAAAGTAAAAGGCAGCAACATACCATATAGACAGTCCACCACAACATTTTCTGCCTTTCAAAACACAGAGCAGCCACCGTTTGATATCCCCAGCGGAGGGCCCTGTCCTGTGAAATGACCACTACCTGCTTGCAGAGGACCCACCACCCCTCAGGGACAAGCTTCAGCAAGAATCAATACTGCTACATCAACTCCAGACTTCTCCTCCATTCCAGGGAGGAGGATAAGAATAAGGTCCCTGCCACCAGCAGGAGCCAGGACACTTTTTGCATAGTAGACCATTTTCTGGGGGTTGGGGACTCATTCCTTGACAGTATACTTCACTATTCCTGCTGACTGGCCACACCAAGCCCAATCCTGATTGTCAGGTGAAGGCCACCTTACCCCCATTCAAGCTTGCCTCCACGAAGATACGGATTGTTTTGACACAGAGCTCGAAGTTCTCAGGGGTGACATGGGCAGCATCTCGCACGATGAAGGACAGGGACTCGACACATTTCATAAGAGACTTTGTGTCATGCGGGCCCAAATCTAGCCCCACAGTCAGGCTGTACTGGTTAACAAGAGGAGATGGACCCAGCCTGCTGAGCCCAGCAGTGGATCTGGAGGTGTCGATGTCATCTTTTCCCACCTGCAGGGAACGGCAAGAGGGTAGCAGGAGCAGGTAGAATAAAAGCAGCACCTCATGCACACACTGAAAGGGCCTTTCTTCTGAGGCCAACATGTAACATTTCTAGGGTTCATTTCCCTTCCTTCTTCATTTGCCTCCAAGCTTTCTTCTCTCCATCTCTATGTCTCCCCATTCTCCCTTTATATTATCAACTTATCTTATCTCTCTTTTCTACAGCCTTATTCTTTCTCTCCCTACCACACCCTGCTCACAGCCCTGCTAGGAGTAGTGTTCTTTGGGCACTAGAAGCCTACTGGCTACTTACCACTAGCCAGCCACTGTTCATGACATCCACATCTGTCACTGAGCGATGCATCTTGCCTGGCTTCCCGTGGTCTGTGTACACCTCTGAATCAGAGGTATAGCCGCGGTCCAGGCTCGTGTCACTTGGGTGACAGGAGGAGGAGACCTCGCTGTCTGATTGAGCACCTTCAAAACAAAAGCATGGAATTTAGATCAAAGCCAAATCAAAAATTTGCAAGAGTAGCTGTGGATAAGGGAGAAGTAACCCAGATCAGTCAGATCAGGATCAGCCAGAAACCACTATTAGGTCCTGGAAGAAACCAGCCCAGGCTTCTGCTCCTGTGAGACCTTTCTCCCCTGTAGCTATGTTCTGCTTTCTCCTGCAGAGGGAAGGAGCTTTCCATCCTCTGCTGTCATTTGTCAGCCTGACCATGGATTTAAAAAGGGCAGGAAGTCCAATGCTTCAAACCCTTGAGGGAAGAATCAGATATATCATACACTTGAACAACTACTGGAAGTGCTAAATTCAGCCAAGACAACTCCAAAAGCACAACACAGAATTACATGACTCACACAGAAATTACATGACCCCTCTGGGGACATTCACATCAATGCTAATACTGGTCAGGTCTTTCTCATGAACAGCAATAGACATTAGCATGTTCCACACCTGTCAGATCTACCTTCCCTGACATTTAGGATAACCTTAAATTTCACATGCCCCAAGACCGAAGTCTTTGCAAGGGACAAATTTAAGCTACTGATACGTTATTTGGGAGTGAAAACTCATTCTCTCCATCATTCAATGCTATCTAGAAACTCAGCAGCAGACAGACAGACTTGCTGTGAACACAGTGCACCAACATTTTCAGGAGGTAAAGAGAACTAATGTTCTGATGTGCAAGGTGCCAAGTCAAGCAGTTTGCTCTATCAGCAAAGACAGAAGCAGAGAAAAAAAAAAAATAGAAGGAAAGAGAGAGATAGGAGAAGACGGCCCAGCATTACCAAGAAGGCAAATGCCATAAGTGTTTTACAAAATTGTGTTTCTCCCATCTGTCTAGCAAAAAGCATAAGGACCTAGCAAGAAGTTCTAGAAAGAAAAAGCCTTCTGGAAAAATCTGCTTTAGAAGTCTGAAGATATCAGCCTCAAATACACTGCCAGCTGGCTAAAGCAAAACAGAACAATTTGCTGGAAAGACCATCTTTCTAACACAGTCAAGAGAAATGGGAAATAGTGGGTTGGTCTTGTGGGAATGGTTCAGGCACTATTAATACAAACGGATTTGGAAATAGAATTTTAAGTAACTCCCTTTACGAGATCCTTAAAATGGGGACAGAAAGGAGTCAGTCCCACAAAGAAGCAAGTATGACAGGGGCAGCAGCTGGGTTTACATTACATGCCTAGATGAGAGATTACAGTACCCAAGGCACCAGACCACAACCAGCAGAAAATACTCCTTGGGTAGATCAAAGACCTTCTACAGCTGCTACAACTGATATCAGTTTTCCTCCCACTGCTCCCCCAGGGACTAGCACCTGGATTGCTGCTCACTGAGTAGGAAGAGATGGCAGAGTAGACACAGGGACAGACCATGAGGTAGGAATGAACAGCAGGTGCTGGTCTTTAATCTTGCTAATGTAGTTTAATATCAGCTTTGTTTTCTTGCAGTCCCCTTTGCTAATTGAAAAGCTTGAGGAAGCAGCTGCTTATCTGGCAGGCAGGCATCAGATTTCCTAGCAAAAGCTGGCCTGTCTTACCTGTGTCATTATCTGCCCTTGCTGTAACCTGCAGGGCTGCAGGCGGCTTCACCCCAGACCCAATACACTCCAGGAGGGTGAAGAGTGTGTACCAGTCATCCCCAGAGTGAATGTTGGCAGCATTGGTCTTCAGGAGTTCGTGGAGGCCATAGGCAACCTCATGGCTAACTCTGGACAGCACGTTTGGCTTCATCATAAGCAGGATACGTAATGAGAGGAGAACCTGGCCAGAGGAGGAGACAAGAATAACAGACCCTGTTGTTTACACTCCATTCTCCAGCAATGTACCCCTTCATTTATTTAGTGGGCTACATATAACTGCCTTTTTTTTTTTTTTTATCTGCAGCACAGAAGGTTATATATGCAATATTTAAATATGCAATAGCAACTGGTTTCCTCTGTTACCATGTGTAGCCACAACTCCCCCCCAGTAACTGCATTTCAAGAATCTCTTACCTGTGCACTGATTTCTTCCCGACGGAGGAGTCGGATGGCCAGCCTCAACAGCCCCACCACTGCCCTCTCCACCAAGAAGCAGAACTCCATTGCATGGACACAGAGATGATAAAGGTGATCTCGGACAGTTTGCCAGACACAGGTCACACGGTCCCTAACCACAAGAAGGAGGAGGGAAAGAATGGGATGAAAAGAGGCAAGACAAGCAGGATCCAGCTACCTCTCCCAGAACTTCAGTCAACCCAGTATTTAATATGAATGAAAAACTCCAGCTGGGAGATGTAAGAATAGACACATAGAAACAACAAAGCCATCAAATTTCTTACTCATTACTTGCAAAGCAATCAGGTGGGAGAATTTTCCCTCTGGAGTTTAATTTATATTCTCCAGATTTCAGAATATCAAGCAATAATTCATGAGCTAATAGCCATTTTGTTTGCACATGCTAAAGTGGAATTGTTAAGCTCTGAAATTACAGCCACATGCTGCTTCAGCTGGCAAACCAAGCACATAAGGAACTCATTCCCTGGCCCCCAGCAGCAGCTGCAGTAAAGCAGGGATGCTACAGTTGATCAGCACGTATTTCAAGGTCGTACCTATTCTCTAGAACAATCCGCAGAAGCATCTCCAAGCAGAAGGCTGCATCCTCTTCATCATATGTCTCCTCATCAGGAGTCACAGAGATTAGAGCCTGGAAGAGCCAGGAATTTTTTGTGAATCACAAGCTCCCAGAAATGGGGGACCAACAAGTGAGGACCAACAGAATGTTTTGAGTCTGGGCAAAACTGCACTCCACTGTCTGGTGAGGTCATGCACAGTCTATAAAAAATGCATTGGATAGAGGTCAAGCTAAATATATGGAAAAATTAGATATTTTTTATTATGCGAGATGCAATATCCAGCAGCTTCTTGCTAATAATACGTGAAACACGGAAAAAAGAGACATACCTAGGAATGACTACAAATACTGGAGCTAGTCCACTCAAGCCACAAGCTTACATTTGAAGGGAGAATTCCTGACATAATAGAGTAGGAACAAAATGTTCCCCTGGAACTGAAATGACACTCCCCCAGGGAGATGAGCTTCTCTAGCCCAAAGGCTAATGAGTCCAGCTGTATTATATCTCCCACAGCAGCCAGGTACCACACTATCTAGGGTCACACAGTCAAATATTTCTGTATAGCTCTTGCCTCTAGAGTGGCCTTTCAGCATGCTCTCATTAGGTACACAGCACACCAAAAATTATGAAAAACTTAAAGCTCCTACACAGAGCTACACATACTTTCAAACACTTGCCAAGAGTCCTCAAGGCTTTTAGAATGCATTCCAAAATTTAATGTTTTCTTCTACTACCAATTTGTGGCTGCCAGCACAGAAGTTACTTTTAACAGCTGAAGTAATGACTAGTTTCGTATCCCAGATAGTTTCAAGACCTCCTCTGGGGACAGAGGAGCCAGGTGAGTACACAGTACATATTCACAATCATGCATAGCACAGTTGTTCCATCACCAGTCCAGTCCCTTGCCCAGCATCTCTCTCACCTTCATGAGCTCCTGGAGGGATTCAAGTTGAAGGAATTTGCTTTCTGTGATCAACTTCTCAGGATCACATAGCTGCAAAAGACAGAAAAGAGGACTGTGTATCTGGGGAATGTGGAAGGCATACAAACAGATTATCCAGAAACACATCATGTTCATAGGAAAGATATATGTAGTGGCTTTAACACAATTATCTGGAGAAAAACTCCTGCCAACTAGTTCACTCTTTAACATCAATTACTTTTAGCAGACCTGATCTGTGCTAGACAGATTTTGACAGACAACTCCTCTAAGTTCACACATTGGTCAAACCCCAGGTTCAGATTTTGTTAGCACCCTATGCCTTAACACTGTCTTGGAAAAGATTAGTCATTTGAGAATTCATTAATTTGTCTTCAAATACAGGACTGTGATGACAAGGGCAGATCCCAGTCTCTTGTGGCGAATCAGTCCTGTTTTCATGTTTGCACAGCAGCACATAAGACCGTTTAGCTGTCAATCCAGATACACACCTCCGTAGTTTCTTACAGTTCCCAAGTTCCCTGTTACCTGCAATACTGCCTCACAGCATGCATATTTATACTTCTGTTGTCTGTTACCCACATAGTACTGTCACCAAGAAAAAAACTAGGTTCTTCTACAGCTTGTGTTACCTTTATGCATTCCAAAGCTGCTCGCTTTGCCTCCTGTGTTTCCGTAGATGGCCCTCTCATACCAGATTGCTCTGTCCCACTGAGGGTGAGCCAGCTAACAAAACTCAGTACTGTTGATTCACCACTGCAAATCAGAGAAGACCAGCATCAGTAAGAAAACAAGAAACCATGTTATTTTCCAGCTTGGTACAAGAAAGACTGCCAGGGACATCTGCACCACTCACCGGTTAGATGGTGTCTCCTCACGCTGCAGATAGATTTTGCCATTAGGATCCACAAAATCTTCAACCTGGAACATAGACCAGGACATGCACTTTGTAGCCGCTTCTTTGTAGCCTTCTTCCCCAACCCTGTAATGTTTCTCTTAGTGATGAAACACTACACCAAACCACCCCTGTCGATGCAATCAAACCCAGCTCTTCTCTCCCCCCACCCCACCAGTAAAGTGTCAGTCTCATCTGGCAACACTAATGCTTCATGCCTATAAGCATGTCTCTCTTCTGCACAATACTCAAAATCTGTTCAAGTAAAACAAATGCTGGAATTTCTCAAATCCAACAAAAAGTAAAATGAGGAAAAAATGAAACCCTACAAAAGAAGCTGCATACAGCTTGCACACAGGCTTACAAGCTCTGTACACACTTTACCAAAGCCAGACCTCCCTAAGAGAGCTCTCCTCCTCTTGGAACTGGCTCTAAGAAAAGCGAGATTCCCACTCCCTTAACTCTTCAGTTATCCACTAGCTGGTCATTATTACCTCCACCATGGCCTTGGGCAGCAGCTCTGCTCGGAAAAGCTGTAGCATGGCCTCCATGATGTTCTTCCAGCCCTCTCGCAGAATGTCACCGTGGCGATGGGCCAAGTGAAACACAGTCTTTGCTGCAATATGGGCCTTGGGATTACTCCCAAAAACAGTGGGCAGGTTCTCAATAGACTGCAGGAAAAGAGGCAGTGGCAATCAGTCAGAAAGGGATGTTTTCTTTTCAATACAAATCAGGGCAGATGCTTCAGAATTGGTTATGGGAAAGCCAACAATTCTCTGTGTGATGCTTGGATAATTCCTCAGCTCATATGCTCTTTGCACAAAAACAAGGACAAAATGGCTTACCTGATAACAAGCTGAATCACTGAACCACCTAGACATAGGCTCCTCAAGAATGACAACAACACACAACATTTTGAAAGTACTTGCTGAAAACTCACTAACAGTAATTATCCTGCTATGGGAACTCATTTCAGGATCAATGCCTTTCACAAAAAGTATCATATCTCCTCTGGAACCAGCAGTTACTCTGCCCTACTGCTAGAGAAGGAAACTAGGGCCAAAAGCATTACTAACTTGCAAAGTTACTCCTACCACTACTTAACAGCAAGATACAAAGTAAGAGTGATGAATTCTGACATGCAATCTCTGCCAATAATTGCTGGATCACAAATCCTCATGATCTGTTCAACGTACTCACAGCTTTTCAAAATACAAAAAGTGTGCTAAATCATTGAAACCAACCAAGAATATGCTGCCAAAACATGAAAAACCCCAGCAATCATGTGAGCTATTATGAGACACTGTAACACAGTCCACATTTCTGCAGTTACTTAAGGTCATTGTAATGCTCCCTTTGACAAGGGATGGACTTTGCCATTCTCTTGCTTACATGGACAAAATCCATACTTACTCCCTCATCAAGAATAGAAGACATGAGGGAGTATGGACTGACTCTCAATCTCAGATCTGAAGTTCAGAAAAACTAGCTTCTGCTTCAACCAAACTGCTGGCAAAACTGTTACCAAAATGGGTCTCTGATTTAGAGGCAAACTCCAATGAAAGTGCCAATCTGAAAATCTGGCAGAAATGTGACAATTTTTTTTCCCATCACTGGTATGGGGAAACCACAAGAATACACACATCACTGGAGTCTCAGAGTGCAAACAGCAATATGCCTGATTTTGCACAGTGGCAACACGCCACAGCCATTGAGTTAAAACACACATGAGTTTTGCTACTACTTATACACTGAGTCAGTGTATGACTGTGGATCATGAAGTGGAGCATTTGTTCTTTGTAAATCACTTAATCCCCCTCCATGTTCCTTTCCATTCCCCTTCTTTCAATCAAAGTGGCCACGCATAGCAACTGCAGTGCATGGAGAGGATGCCTGCTCACCAAGATGAACTGACACTTTGATATTCTTCCCTTGCTTTCTAACAGTTCCTCTTTGCTTTGTCTCCTCAGTTCTATGAAGAAGGCCCCTCCTTCTCCCCTTCCACCAGATTGTCTCTCAAGTATTTGTTCAGTTGTCCTATTCCACTACTGTCTCCAATCCTTACAGGAATTTAGGACAGCAGAAAGTAATTGATGGCCAAAGAACTCAGCCTTCTGAAAATCCAGAAGTCCCTGATTCTACGCCATCATCAAAAGACATGCTTAATTCACTCAGACCTTGAACTGCTCTAGATTCCATTCTCACAACTAGATGGGATGCAGCTGAGGGTTTAGTCTAGTTGCTTCTACTGTGCAAATCTGTGTCAAACTGTTGTTTCATGGCAGACGTTCATCTGCTTGTATTATCTATTGGTAGTTTCAAGGCCTGGTAGGCCTGGAGAGGATCAAGTATTGCATCTCTACTGCTGTGAGATGTGGAGGAAGAATCTAAAGCAACCCCACCATTTGGGATTTCTTTGCCTTTTAGTAGTCAAACTGGCACTTTTTCACCTTTATAAATGCCAGAATGCAAGTGATACAAAACACTTGGTCCAAACAATTAAATTCCCCTGCAATCTAATTCCATTAACTGCATTAATTTGCAGGACTGTTCCCTTTCTCCTATCCCTTCAAGGGATTTAAAAAAAGTCACCTGTCTTGGCCTTTTTACTCCCATGCTTTCAGTCTTGAATCATCTTGCTTCCCTTATGTGTGGCAGTTCTGTTCTGCTCATTGTGGGTCTTGCGCTGGTTCTAGTAGTGCTGTGAGATTCTTTGGGAGTTCTGACCCTTTACAGGAGTTGCTGTCAACTTCTCCTTAGTACAAAGCATGGTCTGCCACACACTGTCTATCAAACATCTTGGGGAAAAACAGGCTGATGCTGTAACACACAAACAGATTTGGGCAATAAAAGCTTACACCAACCACGGCACCTTGAATTTATTCTCACAGTATAACCCACAGAAATGGTCTTGAGCACTTGCTAGAAGTGGAGCAGACAGCCAATTTTGTTACCAGACTCCGCACACTAACTGGCAATTCAAAGCAGTTGTTTTTCTAATCCCTTTGTGCTTATGCTGTGCATCCACACAGCCCCTACACTTTGTAAGCACAGCTCACAAAACAGTCCCTCTTGGCACTGCATAAACCCTACAATGAAATAGTCAATATCTGAAACGTATGACCATACTTGTGATCACAGGGAAATCTAAGTCTCCTCAGATCACGCAGGTGCAATAAACACTTCTACGTCAAAGAATTCTACTCCTGCACAAACTACCACTTGTGAGTGAGTACAAGGAAGTCTGCGTATTTGAGCATGTCCTATGGCAGTCCCAGTTCACTACAGACTTTTCATTGCTTCCTCCAGAAAACTGTGGGCAGGGGCTGATAAATACCTACAGATACTGTGATAATGGAAATAAGCAACTATTGCAGCTTAACAGAGGAAGAGAGCTCCAATATAATACAAGTCATGCTTTTTTCCCCTCCTTGCAAACTTACCTCACTGCTGAGGGCTGTAAACTTGCAGAGAGAAATTATGAGATTGTCAAACACATCACTAAGGCCATAGTGAGCAGAAATCATTGCACATTTCCTGGGGAAAGAAGAAAACAGAAAACAATGTACTAAGCATAGACAAGACTGTCTGCAGGACAGCAAATTAGACTCTGTTCACATTTTAAACCTTCCTCTCCACCCACTCATAAAGAAATGCTGATGTATAAAAGTCTACTACTATCCTTCAAATAATCCTTATTCACAGATCCAGATATTTGTTTGTGTTGATGCACAGATCACTTTAAAAAAGCGAGTCTAAACACAGAGACCGCTTGCACCTGAGCATTATACCCAATCTCCTGTCCTGATGTAAGAGAGAATTGCTGGGATTGGTGGTAGTATTGAATAGTTTCCAAGAGATCATTGCTACAGCAGTGTATTAACAGAGCTTAAGGCATTATTTGATCTGGATCTAAGCACCATCAAAGATCATTCCAATAGTTACTCAGAGATAGCAACTTTCTTGAATACTGGTCATCTGAGAAGGAAATGACCTCATATACATGAAAGGTTTTGTTCATACACAGAGATTTTGCCAGCATCACTGTGCAAGTTAAGAGTGACTTTCCCTGCCCTCACTTTTAAACAGCCCAGCTATGTCAGTAAGTCTTTTAAATGCAACCATGTTGGAGTTTAAAAATATGTAGCCCAGGCACTTTATTACGACACAGCAGTCAAGCCAAACGTGAGTGGCAACTAAGAGAGGCTGGATGGATGAATTGATACAAATGACAGAACAAAACTAAAGGACTGTAAGTCACAATAAAATGCTTTTCAATTGTTAGGAAAAGTAACAGGTGATATTCACTGTGATGGCTCTAGCACATAAACAGGAGACAGTGGCCACACTTTTATTCTTTGGGGTCTTCATCAAGACAAGAGTTACCTGAAACCAGAAATAGCCTTCTGGATTATTGTTTCTTCTAAGCTCTTGTCAAAAACGTAAGAAAGTGCTGCAATAGTTGGTCCCCATGTCATGGTGAAGAGATCATGGTCATAGCTTCCAGGAGGCACATGGAGAAATATTCCCTCATCAGTGGCACCACGATGCAGCAGGACATTCCAGATATAGTTTTCCTTCACCAAGCCCGTCTGTTCTTCTGGCATCACTATCTCATCATTTCTACAATGGAGGAAGGCAGAAAGGTTGAATTTTTCACTCTAAGCCATATATAACATTTACACAGTGCCTTTCATTACATGGTCCCAGAGATAAGTGATACCTATTCTGGAACGATTTTGCCAGCTCCTGAAACATTCTGTTTTCCTAAGCTTCCCTGCTTCTCCTGCTCTTCTTTGATATCCTGAATATAAAGTCTGGTGGCTCTCAGAAGCACCCAGCAGCAACAGTGTAGGGATAGTACAGAAGACACAGCTACCTAACACTAGAAGCACAAAATACAACACATACTGCAAATAAATGACATGAAATTTTGGACAGCATGCTGGCATAGCTTCAACCCTCATCCCAACTCTCACCCTGCTAAAATGCTCTCCATATCTCATTATTCCCAGATTTAAAAAAGAAATTAAATTGTTATGTCACTGTAGTCAACAGTCAAGAGTATCTTTGTATAAGAATAATGGAAATACTCCTATTATGCCAAAATCAAGTATTAGAAAGCCAAGTAGTACAAAATTAAAGATAAAACAAGAAACCCAATGTATGATGTGTGATTTATAACCAAGGTACCACAGCTCCTTAATCTAACCTGGATAAAGCTATACAGCAATAAAACAATTATGATTAATGCCAGGTACTGCTCACAATCACAGGTTAAAATATATCAAGCCTAAATAAATACTCCCTAGACTTGGGTAATACTGCACAAGAGAGAATCCTCTGCAAATGACCAACCAATTGAAAAGAGTCTCAAAGCCAATAAGAACAGCAGATTGTAGCCACTTTGAAAAGTAGAGGCCTTTTTGCAACAATCAAAAAATATTGTCCTTCAGCTGTCAAAGAAGCAATTTTCATGTGCTAATGACAACTATAAAAAATGCTCTTGATTTATGCATAAGAAATAAGCTCTTCTCAGTTTCATGTGCTGGCACATTTTGACAAGAGCTATTAAAAGTGGGATTATATAGCAAAGTAAGTTTGCAGTCAACAGCTTATTTTTTCTAAGAACTTATACTTGATTAATATTAACAGAAGCAAGTGAACGGCTTTACTTGGAATGTCTCAGGACGTGAAATTGTGTTCAAAAGTGAAATGCTGAGATCCTGAAGAGATCACACACTACTTCACAGATTGTAGTCTGATTTTTCCCCCCCTAATAACACAAGAAGACAGAAAGTTCCTCAATCTCAACTATGACACTGGGGCTGAGATGGAGCAATACTGAAACAATACACTGATTGTTTTAGTCATAGAGCATACTGAAACAGCTGGAGTATCTGCTAAGGGGGGGATAAAGGGGAATATACTGGGACAGAGACACTGGGTAACTGAATGACAGGGGAATATTCTCAGGGTACTATTCAAAACATTATGAACACCCTCAGGGAAGAGAAGCCAATCAAAACCAGAGCTCTGAAAGCCAGAGCTCTTTCTTGAAGAACTTCTAGATATTCAGTACAGGCAGCAACCCCACCTTCCTGGAGAAGGCTCAAAAGGTACCATCAGTCTAATAACACTGCCTTGCTTCCAGCACATGCTACTGCAGACAGAAATCAGTTGAGTCAGTCATATCCTGTCTCCTCAGAGATGTAATCCTCTCAGCTTCAAATTGGCTGGGCCTGGATTTACTGATAGGCTAGATTTTTGAGCTATTATTGAGGCTTACCACCCAAAGCTAGTCTGTGCACAAAAGGGCCTCAACCATCAGGAATTCTCCTCAAATACTGATCAGTGTGCCAAGAGCTTCAGGGGTGGCAGAAGAGATTGGTGCAGACAGCAGCCTCATGTGAAGAGCTCAAAAGCAGAACATATTAAACTGAGACCTGCACACTTTACATCAGGGCACCAGTGCTGTCCTGGTGATGAGATACTCTCTCTCTCTCACCACATAAGAAGTTCTAAATGAGTCTAAAGGCCTCATCTGGAGAACAGAGCCTTCTCAGATACAGCATTTCATATATACTTGCTCAGCCGTTCTTTTCCATGTCTATAGAAGTAACATATTTTCTGTCTTAGCTTAAGCACTGTAGATTAAAATATCATGGCAGAAATCCAAAGATACAGATCCAAGTGCAACTGCTGTGACAGGCTTGTTACCACAGCCCCACATGAAGCTGGAATTGGGTCTGAGGCAAACAGGCACATGATTGGTGAGTCCCTTTCCACACTCCATATATCTCATAGACTCAACAACTCTAGTTTGCTCTCTGCATACGAGGAGACGACAAGTTGATTCTTACTTGATGGCATGATACATGTCTTCCAGTATGTCCTGTTCAAAGTCTTTGCCTCCATTCACACCTTTCAGGTTCTTCCGAAACTCCTGAAAAAAGTTACACCAATGTCAATTCCCTGTATCTCCAACCTTTAACTGCTTGGCTAGGATCAGTACTCCACTTGTTTCTCATGGGGCCAGAAGGAGATTTTCCTGCATTCTTCAACATGCAGCCTCAAAATTCAGAGACTAAATGCTATTCTTAGTGGGAGCAGTGTACAGCAACTCCTGTCTATGGTCAGAAGGAAAGAACAGAGACACAGTGTAACACATGCTTAAGCTAAGGCTGGACATCAGAATGACAGGTCTGCACCCCTGCATTGACACTCACACGACTTGAACTCTCTAGAAGCCTACACCAGTATAACAATCTTCTCAGTCTTACTATGTCTTAGTATAGTTTGCTCACACAAACAAAAGCCTCTTGACAAACTGGGTAAGTTGTCTGCTGAGTTTGTATTTCTTCAGGTTGCCCCTTGTCCACAGTTCCCCTCTCAAACTGTACTCAGTTCTGGTGCTGCACATCAGCTTACTGTGTATGAGTGAAGAATGCCAAGGGAAAAAAGAGAATGCCATTGACATAAAAAGAGGCTATCAAAACCAGAGAAGACAAATGCCTACACTGGTAACACCCACCTCCAGAGTCATTGGGACATTCTGCTTGCGGACATTGTGGTTGTGCTGGTCAGTGTTCAGCATAATGACTGCATAGGCCAGGGCAAAGCAGGCATCACTATTAGCAAATGGGGACCCATTTGATTTCTAAAAGACAGATATATGCACAAATTAGTACTACAGGAACAGTGATATCAGTGACCAAGACAGCCATTTTTCTAACCACAGTACTGAATCATCTCTGGGACAAACAAAAATCCCAGGCTCTGGCCCCAGCTTCCAAAAAGCACCCCAGAAATCTATTTGCCACTGCCACCCCTACAAAACAGCAGCTTTGTGCTTGCAGGGCACAGTTTGTTTTTTTGTCAGTTTGATCTGACATGTCCATCATGGCAAGCAGATGGACATGAAAGAACACAGTTTTGAGCTTTCTGCCCATCAAGCACACACCCTCCAATGTTCTGTGAAGGCTTCTAACAGTCTCTGGATTACGGGAGCCTCTCCTGGTAATCTAAAGGCCTCTAAATAAAGTCGTAAAGCTTCATCCAGCCTTAAACCTTGGAAGCTGAAAGTCCTGCAAAAAGAACAAAATGCAATGAGAAGCGGAAGCAGGATGGGAAAGTAGGATAAATTTACTGACTGCAGTCTTTTTTGTTCAAACAGTAAACAGAAGAGGGTGAGAAGAAAAGAAATAAACCATGAACAGGCAAGAAACAATAAGAGAGTAAAAAATCCTACAAGTGACCGGCCCTGATGAAAGGAGCTCAAATAGCACACATATCTAAGGTGTTACCATACACAAGAATTATGGCATAGCAGTACACAGAACCAAGTGATACATATCCAATGCCTACAGGAACTACTGTTCTACTGCTTTTTTTCATTACCCTTAACTTTCATCCCCCTCCTGACTAAAGAGATACAGAAAGATACTCACCCAACAAAGCTTTCCAGCAAGTCTATGTTCTTACGGTCACTCACAAATTCCCCAATCATCTTTTTGTCCAGGCGAGGATTTTCCCGTAGCCACCTGGCCACTTCATTGTTGTCAATGGGGGTGGCAAGAAGGTTTTTCTCCTGCAGAAACTGTATCCCTTTCTTTGGCTTTTGGTTGAACTGCTCTGTGCCGGTTATCAGGAGCTGAAGGAGACATTCTGATAATTACAGTTTGAAGTGCATTTCTTACTTTAGATTGTTCTTGGCATTTGAACGAAAAACAAAATAGAAGAAACATCAGCCTCAGCATGATCAAATTTACTGTACTGTATAATCCAGGAAGAAGGCTAACCAAGGACAGAAAACCTCCATTCATTACAAGGATTCACTATTAAAGGATTTTGGACAAAGCAAGCATGAGCTGCCATCTTTGAAAAGCTTTAACATTCAAGCAAGCAAGAAGCTCTGCCACTCCAAATGCCACCACCGGCTCTAGTATATAAACAGCAGATGAAAGTCCCTGATGAACCCCAGACATGTGGCAAGATCAACCCTACACAGTTACAACAGCAACACTGCTCTATTGCCCTCTCCTGTCCCCTTTGGCTCCAGGCACTCCTAACTCTACCTTGCCACCAGGAGACATGTAGCAAGGATCCTTCACTTATCCTGCACTTATTCAGCAGGTGCAACAAAGAAGCGCTGCAAAAGCTTAAACTAAGAACCAGAAAACATTCTCCTAGTGAGATGTGGTCCCAGAAACATCTGTTATTCCAGCCTGACAAGGTTATCTGTAGGCTGGGGAGAGCAGGTGCGTTTTTGATTTTGAAGGGAAGTCAACTACTCTGCCCTGCTGGGAAACTAGACTGTACCACAGTCACAGTGTAATAAAACAACTGACTAAGAAAGGGTTAACTGAATGTTCTTGGTGGTGTTCAGAAAAACCAAAAGCACAAACAATGGTATGAACTTTACTAAGGAACCAGAATAAATGTCAGTTCCCTGTTAGCTCCTATCAGGATCAAACTGCTAGCAATGACCTAGTGAACTAAATTCGTGACCATCATGATTACTAGCTCCCCTGGGTTTCTCAGTATCTCAGAAGCCATCAGCCCTCTAGTTTCTGCTTCCCCTGACCGTGTGAACATCCTCAAAATTGCAGAGAAACACAGATCCTGAAATAGCATGGAGTGCACAAGGACCCAGTGAGAACATAACAAAAGAATAACCATGTGCTGCCCTGGTCTAACAGGCCTGAAGGGACTGTATGACACTAGCAGCATTTCCATTTAGCTGTAAATCCTGTAACCCAAGTCCTAGGGTGTTCTATGGACTAGTTGAGTCCACAGACTTCTTTAAAACCACTTAAAAGGAGACCAGACTGCTGACAGTTTGCACTGCATTTGTAATTACATCAGTCCTGTGCTTCTGAGCTCCTGGTCATTGCCTTTGGAAACATCAAAGGAAAATTTCTGTCTGATGCATAAATTGTTTTCTGCTTTTATTTAGCTTTTCCCCTCCTTCCAACTGGGGTTACATATAGTACTTCAGAGGTTAAGGGAAGCAGAATGTGCTAGTGCCGTGTCAGCATCAGCATTACTAAAGCTCAGTGTTTGGTGTGCCCTGTTTACATGCTCAGGATGAAACCATTAGCACATTTAGGGTTCTAAAGCAATTTTCCCTGGGCAAACTCAGGGATTTATGAACATCTTCCTGACCTCTATTCTTGATTTCTTCTAACCTTGTTTTTCAGCACAGCCAAGTCAGAGTATTACCAAAGGTTTTCATTTAGGACAGTGGAAACACTATGCAAGCTACCTTCTCAACAACAGACTTTCACAGAGTCCATCAGCAAAGCTGCTATGAAAGCAAGATTTAACACAAAGCAAAAGGTTACAAATGAAACAGTAACTAAACTAACATTAATTTCTTAGAAATTAGTTAATGCCAAAACTCAGCAGTTTGTTTGAAGACTGTGCTGACAATCACTTCCCCCCAGTGCCTTGTGGCTTGGGAAGTCAGTTACTATTATCCCACTGCAGCACTGTGCTGTAGGTAAAGAAGGAAGTTGCCAAGTACTGCAGCAAACTTCCTTGAGAGAAACTAATGCTTTAAATCACACACAGATCCAGAGACTGCCAGGGTGGATCACAAAGCACAGATTGGGCAGGAGAAAGAGAGCTGTTGTATTTTCTTCAGTAATTTTGTTTAAGTAAGTTTAAACAAATATGACCACCAATCCTTTATAATAATGTAAAATAAAACCACCTATGCTGAAGAGAGAAGCCAGAAGTCTTTTAGTCAGATACAAGTAAAAAAACCTTTCTCTTTAACACCAACGAATCCTTCAAAGACAATTTCTTTTCCACTACATCATCTGGCTCCCTACCCCACAATTACTATGGCCTCTCATGTTTGAGTATGTGCCATTTTCATATTGAAATGCAGTAGTTTCTCACATCTGAGATAACCTACCTCATGTATATGTTGTGGAAAGAGAACAAAGTATTTACAAAGAACATATATAAATGTTAAAAAAAATCCAACAAACCCACAACAAAAAATGCACAAATAATCCCATGTAACCCATAAGGACTTCAGATAAATTCCTCCAGTGTCCCTGACGCAGGATAGTATCTGATGTTTGACACAACACAGCAGATAAACACAAAGCAATCAGCATGGAGCACATTTGTCAACACTAGGCCTAGACTGGACCCATTCAGGGAAGGAAAAACTGTACAAGTTTAGACTATAATTTAGATTAATGAGGTTCAAGGAAACAGACATCTGAAAACAAAGAATGACTTTGCCACAATCATGACAATCTTTTTGGTGATTCTTATGACAAAGCAAACAGGAATAAGTAAATCAGAATACTAGACTAGTTAATTTCTACTACAGGTCTCTTGGTACATTCCCCATTTACAGCTTTGATGAGAGCAGTGAACCTGCCCTTTTTGATTAAAGTACCCAGCTGTCTCCATATAACATGAACTGGACTCAACAACTTTCCCACTCAGAAATCTGACAGACCCAGCTTGCAAACTGTGCCACAAAATTTCCCTGACAATTCCTGCAACCTTTAGCACAACTAAACCAGGTAATAAACACTGCTGTCTCCGCACTGTAGCAGGATTTTCAGTGACTGATTCTCTAATTCTGATCAGCAGAGACCAGAATTCAAAACTTCTGAGATACAATCAGCCATGCAAAACTCACACGGGATTGGAAACAAGAACACTCAAAGATCAATTTTTAGTATATTTCAAATCATACCTTCTTTTTGTTCTTAATCTGCATAAGTTCCCTAGGGCTTGGAAGGATGCAAGAAAATCGAGTAGGCTTCCTGGGGATACTCTTCTCAGCTAGAAAGACAAAGCATCATTACAGTCAAACCTACCCCCAGAGTAGCACTCAGGCATCAGATGTCCCATAATAATTTTCAGTGATGGAGTTTTGCTGCAATGTGCTGTCCTGCAAATGGCAGTCACATTCTTATTTCATTCTTAAATTTCTCCCACTCACATTTTTTCAACCTAATTACATAGTAGCTTTCTGTCCCAGTCAATTTCACACATTCCCAAGATTTGATTTACTGTCTGACTACCTACATTACTTATTCCCTGAAGACCCCCTAAATAGCTTTAAAACACACTGGCATGAATTTCACGCACTTTTGCCCCAGAGTGACCCACCAGATCTAACCCATCCCAAAAGAAATGCAACAGTTTAGGAGGCATATAAGTACACATACAATAAACAAATATTCACCATATACCTTCTTGTAATTCTGAACACAAGAGCTACAGTGGTCTACAGCATAGCAGGACTGGTCAGCAAATGTCAGGACCATTCTTAGCAAATGCACAGTTAGGATATTGTGTCAGGGTACTGCAGAGACTATTACCTTTCTCACTTCCTCCTTCTAAATCCATGCAGCTCTCCTTCATCTGATCAGCCATAAGGCATCCACTGGTGGGAGGACATGCCCCAGCCGGCTCTGAGACTGCACTGGAAGATTTTCCCTCACTGAATACTTTCTCAATATCTGTAGAAGGCAAAAAACCCACCAAATGAACATGCAAACAAACAAAAACAAGGAAAAGAAAACCCCTCCAACCCAAACCCCACACAGAAATAAACCCAGAAACCAAGAAAAAACAGAGAAATAAACTCTAAACTGAACATATGCTTATTCAAAGGATTTCCTGCCAGTAACTGTGACTCTGCAATATCCTCAGAATTTTGTCTACATGATTTCCATGGCAGAGCCTCATTCTGTTGTAATTGGCACGCTTGACATGGCCTTTATATGAAGCTTCACACAAGAGGCAAATTTTAGTATCTGTAAATTTTACAAACAGCAAGGTTATTAACATCAGTGTGTAGTCATAAAACATCTAACAAGAAGACTGAAAACAGATATTTAAGGAGTTTACTATATCAGCAACCAAAATGAGATTGCCAAGTTTAACACAAGACTAAGCTTAATATTAAAACATCAAAGAAAGGGATCTTACTATTGCTTGTTTCTTTAGTGGTGCTGATGGTTTCTGGGCTGGATTTGACAACTTCCTTCTCTTGCTGATGTATGTTACTCAGCACTTTGGCCTGGCAATGTGCTTCAGTGCTATCTATCACTGTCAGCAATGCTTCCAGAGACAGCAGATGGACAGTGTACAGCTGTCCAGAAACTGGGAAGGCATTCTGGGAAATAACATATAAGTATTAGTCAACTTTCATGCCTCTCTCACCATAATAGGGAAAGGAAATCTCCCCCCACAGCTTGGGAAAGCCAAAAGAATAGAACAGAACATCCCAAGCTTTTCACCCTAAGCTTTCTAGCATGTAGTCGATAGTTTATTTGCTCTGACATTATTAAAGCATCACGGCTATGCTTTTCTCTTCTGCTTCCAAATGTTAAATGGCCTCCTTCATCACTACAGCCTACTCACTCTGGATCCTTCAACCACTCCCACTTTAAGTTCTGCACCTGTGGTCACCCTTGCTCTGAGGCTGCCCCTCCCTTCCCCTGCCTCGGTTCAGCACCTTGGAGAGCAGCTTGGTGAGCTCCTCGAAGAGGTTGGCGCAGTAGTAGTCACAGTCGTAGTTAATGTACAGCTCGGTCACAAAGCTGGGAATCCTCCACAGCTGAACAATGGCTTCCAAAGCCATCTCCTTCATTTCATAGGGCATCTTTGGGTTTTCCACAGTGATTATTTCCATCAGCTTCTTGATATACATCTGGCAGAAACACAGGGCAGCTCAGTTTAAGGAAAGAAAAAAGAAAGCAGGACAGTGAATAGCTTTGAGGACTACAGAAAGGGATTTAAGATTCATCTTCCCACATAACACTCTGTCTTTAATAACGTTTCATTCGGAAGGAGGTTGTAAAATGGTTTCAAATAGTTCTACCATTTGGGGCACCTGGATTTCCCGTTCTAAAAAAAGCAGTATAAAGGCAGGAAGCATAGCACAACAGCCTCAAAGACATTTGATTATCCAACAAGAAACGGCCTACACCGCCTATCCAGAATACATTAAGTCATTTGTACAAAGGTAAACTGACACTTAGACTGTATCTTACTGCCTAGCTATATACATTCAGCTGAAGGCCAATAACCTATTACCAAGTACCCAGTGATACTCAAAAAACTCACCTCCAGCTGGAATTTCAGATGCTCTCTCATGCTCTCAAAGAGAAGAAAGCACACCCTGAGGGAGGCTGCATACAGATTGAGCCGTTCAACACTCAGCAGCTGAACAAGAAACAAAAAATAGTCATCATAGTCATCATGTGCTGTAAGTAGCAGTACTGTGGCACTACAGGCAACACCTGCAGTCAACCAGAGATCCATGCGCTGCCTCCCACAGCAACAGTATTTCAAAAAAACAACCCCTTTTTCAATCTCCTGGTCTCACTTTTTGCTAGTGAGAATATGCTTAATTCTCCTCTGCATGTGGTAACATTTTTCCTACTACAACTTTGTTATTTTGTGAAGTCCCCAAAGCCTGCAAGTGATAAAGGAACTTGGGAGAGGACCTGCCTCTGAGATAGACCCTGTGCAGTTAACAACTTGGTACTCCAAAGGTTCTGCCTACTACTGAACTGGTAACTTGCATCCACATTACCTCAAAACCAATTACATCAAAACACTGTGTTATCCCACAGTAATAGTCCATTCAAATCACCTTCTTCCTTTTTGGCCCTGGTCTGCAGAAAATAGTACAGGACAGCCTCTCTGGCTTTGTAACAGCACTATTTGGTGCAATTCAGAACTCTCACAGCAGTGCAGCAGAGAGCTTGTTGGAAGACTGAGACCTGCCAAACCTCATAATACTAAATTCAATAGACAGTTTGACTGCCCATGCCATATGCCATGCTACAGAATAAACCAGACTCACTTGAAATAGGTGCCGGCACAACTCCTCCTTCACAAGTCCCAAGAGGGACTGGCAGTTTGCAATGGGTGCTGACTCCAGGGCAACAGTGAGCAGCTGCAGCCCCATGTGGATCATCACCTCAGAGTTGTGGCGGTCATGAGGGTTGGTGAGGGAGATGAGAAAGCGGAACAGTTCTCTAATACATGGTAATCCATATGGGACCAGAGCTGCTCCTAAAGGAAACAGAGAGATTAGCAGTCTTTTGCTTTTGGTTTTGCTTTTTGCAGGTGCCTAGCAAGTGTTAAAAATTAAATTGTTACAGACATGCTGAGGAATAGGAACTTATCACCCTCTTATCAGAAAGTGAGAGTGAACAGTGGAAAGGAGACAGGACTTTAGCAGCACTGCCCACCTCTTACCTTCTTTTTGGGATGACTGAGTAAAACGTACTCCCCGGGGATTTACATAGTCCATGTCATGAACTGAGGCAGAGTCAGAATGTTCTGCTACAGATGTGCACTCCTCTAGGACCTCAGGGATAGACTCGACAGAAGCTGATTGGATCTTCTCCTCCCTCAAACTTTCATTCTTCATTGAGATCAGTCATTTGAGCATGAAAGAAGCAAAACCAGAGTTAACAAGTACTAGACAAGCTAAAGAAAAAAAAGGCTCATTTGTTCATAGCTGATTCAAAACTATTAAAACAACACATGTCACTAATAGAAAAGGATCAGAGAAACAAAATTTAAGAGCAAAGAGAGCCTCTAGATAATATGCAACCCTCTCTACCTTCCACTTAAATCTAGTTCTTACCTGTTTTGCATAATTCTAGGTTGTGAGACTCAGGACTTTACTTTAAAAATACTCCTATAACCTATCAGCTCTTACCGCCTCTGAGGTTAGAACTTGGCTTTTTTTGTTTAAAATGCCACAGAAGTTCAGCACATTACTTCTATTTATGCATTCCTAGTTTTTTTATCATTCAAAGTATCTGTTGCTCTAATCCATCCTCTCAACAATATTACTGTTGTGGAGGAAGTGATTATGCTGGGAGTTGAAACTTTTCTTTAGAAGTTATAACCAAATACCTGGAGTTCAGGCTGATTTTGGTTTTCAGTGACTTTGGCCTCATTTGAAGGCATTCCTGTATTAAGTCCCAAAGAAGTGACTTGGTCCAAGTCTGTCAGGTCTTCCTTGGAGGTTGTTTGTGAGGACAACTCCAAACCACTGTCTGTAACAGGGCTGACTGCAGATGAAACATTTTCTGAGCTTCCAGAGGAGCTGGGAGAAGGAGCATCTATGAAAGCAACTGCACTTCCTGATGAGAAACAGAAGCAAAAAGATCAGTATTCCTCTGTCCCTCAACCACAAATTCATACATTAAATACAGCAGCAAAGAATTACTGTCATCACTACTGCCCACTACAAATGGTCTCACTCTAATGTAGAGGACACAGACAAACTAAGTTCTCTTTTTCTTGGTATTAATGAATTAAATAGATGAATGAGTGAGATACTAGCAGTTCTCCAAATTAAAACCCAATAGTTGGAGTTTAACAGACTGAGCAAGTAAGGTAATTCACACAGATAGCTAAAGAGGATTTACATAACTAAGAAGGAATCTGAAAGTACTCCATAAAGTGTACTTTCCTTCAAAGTGAGAATTTTAACCTGATTCTATGGCAGGACTTACTTTTTTTATTTCTCCCTAAACAAATAAAATTGTCATAAATTCAAATGGATCTGAAATGGAGCAGTGAAAAATTTTTACTTTTTCTAAATATGAGACAATGCTTCAAGAATCTAAATTTTTCTTTTGAAGAAACTCACATATTTGGAGCTCTCATTGTTCTAAGCAGAACTCAAAAAATATTTAAAATCCAAATATCTAAAAAAGAGAAGATACAATACAGAGCACAGTAATAACCAGAGTTATGTTATGAATTTATGCACGAAATGTGCATGGTTTTGCACAGTGGTGTTTTATTGCTGACTTTATTTTTGGAAATATCTTAAATAAGTAGCAGACTGTTACTTGATTTTTAAGACATATACGACCAATTTTGCTGTCTTTCTTCTTCACCTGCCAGGTTAGGATTCTGGCTTAAAAAGCACCATTAATACATTACCTAACAGTACAAGCCTAGAGTTAATTACATGCTTTGTAAAACATCTTGACTTCCATGCTGAAATGTTACAGGAGTTAAAATGCTCTTTTTACAGATTTTAATACCTATTTGGAAAAGTAAATACAATGATGACTTATGTGGAGATAAGTTCTCATTTGCATGGATTTTCTGAGTTGTATGCAATTTGACCATATTTATTTCCTTAGTTTTCATTAAACATGCAGTAGTGTAAAAACATACTTTGGATTGTTCACACTACACTGAATAGTTTCCCATGACAGAGTAAGTGTCAGAACCAGGCATTTTACACAGCTATTATTTCTGTTTTCCTGTCTGCTTTCCTTCACTGGTAATGTTTATGTTTGACCATCAAACTGTAGAGTGCACAAGAGACAAAGTACTTTGCAGCCAGAGGGACTTGTTTATCCAGAACACAGGTTACAAAATTATAACTATTTAGTCTATTCCTACAAAATAACAGGATATGGAAGCCCCCAACATTACATTCTTAAGCTCATAGCACTAGTCACACATTGCATCACTTCTGCAAGCTGAATCAAAGCATGTGAATAAGTATTTGTGCATATATCCATTAGTTTCCTGCACACAATCCCTTCTCAGGTACTTCTGCTCTTCCCTCTATTTTTTCCCTATGCAAGTCTTCATGCCTCCTTACCATATCAAGGTCTCTGTTCTTCCCATAACAGTCATAAGTGCAACCCCTGTTTCTCTGTCCCTTAATGAGTGTAGCCTTTTATTCAAATTTCATAAATTGTGGGTGTGAACTTCCAGTTGTTACATCTGTAGTGAGAGTTCATTCTCCCATTTTTGACACCGAAGATTCTGCACATCACTTAGTTCCTCCTGTGTATTTTCCCCAGTCACACTTTGCTCTTCCCTCTTTAGCACCACACCCACTCTTTGGTACACTCTTTAGGAACACAGGAAGAACATGCCACTTAAGTTAGCAATCACCTGCTAAAGGGAACCTTCTCCCCAACTCAATTTCCCTTACAAAATCACAGAATCAATTAGGTTGGAAAAGGCCTCCAAGATCATCAAGTCCAATATATGACTGAACACCACCATGTCAACTAGACCTTGGCATTAATTGCCACATCCAGTCTTTCCATAAACACCTTCAGGGACAGTGACTCCACCACCGCTCTGTGCAGTCCATTCCAATGTTTAATCACCCTTCCTGTGAAGAAATTCTTCCTAATATCCAACCTAAACCTCCCTTGGAGCATCTTAACACTACTCTCTTGTCCTGTCACTAGTTGCCCTTATCTTTCCTGTTGCAGCATTCCTGTTCTTAATCTCTTCTACGTATCCGCCACATCCTCCAACTCCTCTGCACTACATGGCTGCCCATAACCTCAGCCACCTCTCCAGGCACCCATTTCCTTTTATACAAACTACCCTTGTAAGGTACACTGAATGCAGAGAAATGCTGTCAAGTTATCCACAGGCCCATGCCTTCCTCCACCAACAGGTATTCAATTTTCTGAAAACTCTTTCTTCCTGGACCTGAAAAGCTATGATAAGTTTCATTTCTACAGTCACTGAGAACTAATATAAGACGAACTAATGCAAAACAACATGTTAAGAGAAATGGAGACAGATTCAAAAAAAGCTCTAGGACTGATGCTGTCTGGTTTCTTGAAAGAGATTTTAACTTACCTGTGGTATTACTAGCATTGCCTGCTGACTGTTCTGTCCCAGGAGAGACCTTAGTCACATGTCGAGGAGGCCTTGGTGATCTCTTCTGCTTTTTCCATTTTGATGATTCACTCATTCCTCCAGCTCTCATTTTCAACTGAAAACCAATAATCATTAAGAATATCAGTATTGCAAAACCACATAGCATAATGGATTACCCAAACCAACCCACAAAGGCTATCTCAAAATCCTCAC
Source organism: Scytalopus superciliaris (assembly GCA_013400415.1). Taxonomy (NCBI): domain Eukaryota; kingdom Metazoa; phylum Chordata; class Aves; order Passeriformes; family Rhinocryptidae; genus Scytalopus; species Scytalopus superciliaris. Next base: position 664,534 of record VXBX01005632.1, read on the forward strand.
AGTCAGGCAACAGCACTTAAATATATCACACAAATTAATCAGCACCTCAAAATCATGCAAACTGACTCCCCACATATTAGCCAGCACTCCATGCCTGAATCAAGGGACAATTTACTGCAGTTATTCTGCTATAACATATATTTAACAGTTCAATTATGACAGCATCTCCTATTCCCTATCAATACTTCCCAGCTTTGAATTAGGATAAAAAATTCTCTTAGAACTACAGGCACATCTCAAATCTCTTTGCTTTTGCCAAAGCTCCCAGACTTTCAAAGGGCATCAAAGTATATAAGCAAGTATCAGTCAGGTTTCACGTTGAACTAAAATTTGGCCATCTGTATACCAATCTGAGAATGAAACCTGAGCACCCAGTCCCACACTGCAGTCTGCAGCTTTGTCACTGATCTCTTGCTTCACTCTTCATCTTTGTAGCAATGCCACGTTCACTTTCCTCCAGGTATCTTTCACTATCAACAAATATTTCTGTAACACTTCACTGACTCCTGGTTCATGTCACATTGCAAATACCATCCTAATGATTTATAAACACACCTTATTCTGCTTTCACCTGCCTTATGTCATCACTGCTCTTCAGATCTAAATCTGACCTAACTCTTGATATCCTTCTTGACCAGGAGCCTACTTCTAGTCTGCACACAGATCTTCCACTGGACAAACAAGAACGGTAGCAGGAGCAGTGCAGACTGTATGGCACTTCCTGCAGTCATGTTATTTCAGGCATGCAGATGCTCCAGAAGTTCCTAAAACAGTATGATATTTAGTTACATGGCTAAAGGCAATGGCAAGCCTGAAAACAGGTTTCTTATAAAGTATGTTCCTCCAAGTGCAGGATTGCACCTATTCTTGTGTTTGGTAGCTGCAGTCAGACCTCTTCTGATGCTGTCAGACCTCTTCAGTTTGGGTGCAAGTTTAAGCACTGAACAGGTACCTTGCATGTAGTGAAAATCATTCAGCAAGTACCAGTCCCTACTTTGTATTCTTCTTTGTAAATTTATCACACTTAAGTTTTATTTTAGGTTATAATATTCTTTATTTCTTATATCTCTAGCATCAGATTTAAATTATCTAGAAGACAGCTATATTCCTTAGTCTCTTCTTTTTTTCTGCAACTTGCCTCCTTCCAGCTGCTACTACTGCTTTTAAATGCCAATAAACCTAGGTTTCACTGTTTTTCCTTCTCTTTACATTTTCCAGAGAGAGTTCTAACTTGCTGTATATGGCCTTAGCCTCTAATTCTTCTCATATAAACATAGCTTAACAAAAATGTTATGTCCCAGTGCAGTAAACCATTTGTGTAGCTTTTCCTTGCACCACAAATTGTGTTTGTTTGATGACTAATCCCCAAGTTTTAGCTACACTAGTTTCCTTGAAGGTGTTATTTCTTCCAAATTCTGCAAGAATCTTCTTCTAAATCACAGCTTCTAACAAACACTTATGCGACAAACACACAGCTAAAAATAAAATTTTGTAGATTTCAAAATGTTTTACAATGCTTATGGATCACAATCCTTTCACGAAAAAATTCTCAGCTCTCATCTTTCCTATTTACTACTTCATAGGGCTCTATAAAATATTGCCAATTTCTAAAATCCCTCTGAGCCTTAAGTATTAGGTTTTATTCATTAAAGGCTTAAGTTACAAATTAGATCGGACAGTTTAACATACCAACTATTCTAGAAATAAACATTTTTTTCTCCCTTTTCAGTAACTTATAAAAGAAGATATGAAGACTTATCGTACTGAACTATTTCAAGTAGGAAGAAAACCACAAAGCACTACACATTAAACCCAATAGTCTGTTTCACAGAATTTCAAAACAACAGATTTCGCTTCTAGCTATTAAATCCCGTTGCCATTATTTATCAGGTTAAAAGTTACTTGCAGTGGGATGCAAAATTGAATCAGCAAAATGGAGCCATGATACTGATAGGAGCTACCCATGCTGGCATTGCTCATTTAACCCTCAGTCATGCTCCTGAGAAACACATAATTTTTGGACTACTATATCAGAAGATTCGGGCTGACAATTTAATTACTATTTCCAATCTCCCCTTTCACACAACACCAAATACTATCTCAGTTCAACACTAGCCCTTTCAAAAAAGCATTTTTCCTCAGGCACAAAATCCACTCTTAGTGATTGCCCTGTGCTTTGTTTTAACTCCCAACCTTCCTTCTCTTGAGGTTTGTAACACACAGGCCCATCTGTCATCATTTTGATGAACCTGTGCCATCTTTCAGAGACTGAGTCACAAGTTCACATCGATGGGAAACCATTTATTTAGGCAAGAAAGAAGACTCACTTGACTTTTACAGAATCCCAAACATTTAATCAAAGTACAAAGCATTTAGACCAGAATCTAAGTTTATTTGAGCTTTTTAGGTGGTTTTTCTGTCGTGGTGTTTTCTGGGGTGTTGGTTGGGATGTTTTTTTTGGGGGGGAGCAGGGAGGGAGAGGAAGGTGAGATTACCCAATAGGCCTTTTCCATTTCATACCATCCAATACTCCACAATCTACACAAACAGGTATCCTTTTATTAGAATTATCTACTAGGATTACCAAGGACTACCTCCCATATAATTTTGTCCTCCCTTTTTTTTTTAGTTTTGCTGTCTTCTTTTGCTCCATCGTAGCAAACTACTTGCATAGGTTTAAAAAGATCGAAAAAACAAACAGAAATGCTTAATGAAAATGTTTCAGTGTCAAGAGGCTATATGCTGTTTTAACAAACACACACTGAGTTTGGGGAATTCTAAACCAATGCATGTATCAAAGGACAGCAAAGTAACATCTTTCTTTCCGGATTTTGTTTTGAATTAAAAGGTAACAATCCCATGACTCCTTGTTTTTAATGTTAGTATAAAAAACACTTCCATTGTTTGCCTTTGAGTAAAGGAACTATTTCTAAAGCAGTTTTTACCTTAAATTCCAAGGCATTTCCTGATTTCACTAGAAAGCTTGGCTGTATGTTAACAGGCTGAGATTTTAAACCCAAGGTTGCCTTCTTGACTAAATGCAGCAAATAAATAGCATTTAATAGATCATTAGCATATCCTGAACCTTAAACGTAATCTACAACTCTCCTTCCCTCTCCAATGATCAGTGATATTACAGTTGCATTAGTTTTCTAATTTTCAGCATCCTTGAGATTAATCTTGTATTCTTCACAGCAAAAACTACGTGAAGTTAGTATTTAAAAAATATTATTTAGAAATCAAGAGTACAGAGGAAGCTCAGAGCTGCTGTTCTTTCATCTTGGAACTCAGTAGAGATTCAGTTACATTTATCCAAGTTACCTTTGCATAAAGGTACACAAAATCAGAGAAGAAAAAAAATTAGAAGATTCCAAATGCTTCCTTTGATAGATGAGGTTTTAACAATAAAACCCTAGCTAAGATCTAGGAAGGTGAAGAAAAATGTAATACTACAAGATTCTTTTTAAGGGGTCTGTGAGATCTCATTTTTCTACAAGCCACCTTACCTGTACTCGTTTGTTTTTCCATAAGATACTGTAAGCCTCAAGAGAAAAGGGCAGGGGCCAATGATTAGTAATTAAAGTGATTATACTAAAACATGAGCTCATTCTAGATGCAGCATGGAACTGGTCAGCACACCAAGTAGCGTTCAAGACACAAAAGCATGCAGAGAGAACGCAGTCCACGATCCAAGTCCTGGAGACACCGTAGCAGTCCAGTCATCTCACTTACATACCTGCCTGTACTGCAACAACTAATGAAGGTTATTTGGTGAAATGCATTTATGCATCTTAGGCAACTGTGAACAAGTCCTCCCCCAAAATCTGTAAAAACTCACATGTAGGTTCCTCCTGGCTCCCATTGCAGAACCCACTGTTTAACTACAACACTTTCGACTGCAAAGGGAAACATATCTTAGTATTTTCCTCTGTGTAACTCTGCATAAATCTGCAAGTCTTCAGCCACTGTCTTTTCAAACTATCCTGTTTGGATAACTGTTTTGTGCTACACATGGGACAAAAGAATGGCATTTCTAAATGTTCTGTTCAACTCTGGACCAAATAACATTAATGGCAGACAAGAACTAAAGCTACATTAAGTTTCTGAACCAACATGGAAAACTGAGAAGAGTCCCATCTAAGTTCAGTTGTCAGGGTTTCTATGACTGATCCAAACAGAATAATCTGCAGGCCTACAGTACTTCTTTAGAAGTATTTTTAGGGGAATTAGCAGGGACTAAAACATCTTGTAAATCAGCTCAGCCCCACTCATCCCCCATTAGCAAATACTTTTCTGGGAAACATACATAATTTCAGCAAAAACATGGCCAAAGATGCTGAAAATATACAAGAGTTTCCCTCAAAAAGCTTTAGAGAGCACTGAACTCTGTGGCTCTGTACCAAATAACAAAGCTCAGAGATTCACCTTGAGTAAAAAATTTTAAGGCATGCTGGGTCAGGTATATTGCTACATCTATAACCAAGATCAACAGCCAGAACATACAACACTTGAGACTTCAGAGACCAGTCTACACTTTTTATGTTTCTTTTCTTTGGTTTTTTACTGTCAGATCTCACCCATGGCCTTCCACTTCAGAGGATGCCATGAGGGTGTCTTAGGTGGCACTCACCAAGACACTGAATGCTGCAGTAAAACAAGGGTCTCTCCCTCCCAAGCCTGCCCCAGCTGCAGCCACAACACTGCAAAGCAACCACGGCATGCACTGTTCCCAAAAGCCATGCTGTGTCAAATGAGTGGGGGAAGATTTGCTGCACACAATGTAACTATCTCTCTGGTGGTGTTTACAAGAGAAGGAAAAGGGGAGTAAGGTAAGAAGGGAGAAGGGGGAGAGAGACCTTCAGGTTCTTAAAGAGCAATACCCTCTCTAATTGGTTCAGGGCTTTGGGCTGTTCCCCACTACTTAGCTCCAGTTTGTTGAGGAGACATGAAGAAATCTGTGAAAGATAGGCAAATGCATGGTTTAAACAATGCAAAATAAACCCAAAGAGAAGAATAACCTGGCAGAGTGCAAGGCTGCAGGGCAGACTCCTGGCATGCACAGCGAAGAGACAGTACGAGGAACTGCACAGGACACAAGACAGAGCATCACTTAACCGAGCTGGGAGCAGCCATCACTCGGTAAGGGTAGAGTAGCCTTCCTGAATTCAGTCACCTTCGCTTTATACCTTCTGTACACAGAGCATGACCAATTCTCATACCTGCAGTACATTAGCCTGATCTCTTTTAGCTTTCCTTAGGCCAGTCTACCATCACAAATCCTGTGACTGTTCTCCCACAGCAAGGGAAAACACACAGTCATTAGGTTACTATACAAGAAGTAAAGCCCCCAGCTAGTTTCAGATTCCTACAGCCAAGCATTCAGTCTGTCAAAACACTACCAAACTGGCTCTGAAATATATATTTACCCTATGATGCCCCTTTTCTCAACTCATTAAAATAAAACCAGAGTGAAAGTTAGAGAAAGTATATTCAGCATGAAGTTCAAAGATGGTTATTTCTTCTCTAGCACTCTTCTTCCCATGCTGTTGCTCTCAACAGTAGAATCCTTTATCTTTACTGACATTCTTCATATGGAGGATAAACAATATAGAAGTAGAGAAGTAGATATGGAGTTCCTCAAGAGGACCTCCCTTCACTTAAGGAATTATTACATTAATAATCATATAAGGTCACATCATGGTATTTGAAATACTGAATCCAGCTGCTAAAAGACAGCAAATAACTAGACAATGTCACCATCAGGTTCCATCTTATGCTGGGGTTTTCTAGCCCACAGCAGCTGATGGCTGTTCCCAGAATCCAGACTGTCTCATTTAGGCAGCATTATCATTAACAGGATTTGCTAGTGAGCTTAATCCCATAGAATTAATGAAGCTATGTCCATTTACGTGGTTAAACATGCTCTTTCAGTGAACTAAGGACTTGCAGGAACAAAGAAATACAAGTGTGAAAACAAACAATATAGAGATGAGCGCAAGCCCAAGACACGAGCAGAACAGTCAACACACTGCTGAGTCTTACCTTCTTTATGTTCGTTCCCATATAGCTTTTAGGCTCTTCTTTAAACTGAGGCAACCTGAAATACAAAGAACAAGCCAAAATACATAAACTTACTTGGGTTAACAAGAAGGCGAAAGAAACAGGCTGGTCTTTCCAGTCATGCTGCAGATACTAGAAAACCCAAATTAGGTTTTCTCCACAAAAAGAGACACTCCTGATTTCTTTTCCTGACAAAATCTGCTGAGGATAAAAAAACCCACAAAAGTACAGACAAGAGGTGCTTTCCACACTGTGAATAATGGCAGTTTTTCTATATTGATTTTCTTGTCATTTAAGTACAGTTTATTTTCCTTCAGTGTATGTTTTCAGCGGTGGACTAATTACATTTGTTCAAAACAGCTTTCTCTGATGCTGCTAAAAACAGCTGCTGAGCCAATGTCATTCACACCAAGACTCTGGCAGTGTACATGTTATTACTATTCATGGCAACTCTTTTCTTTGAGTTTGTAGAGACCCCAGTAGTTATCTTCAGTTCTGCATCATATAAACACAATTGTGGTGCACAGTGGATGTAAGTTTAAGCTGAATGCTTTGAGATAAGCAGTTCTCATCTCAGAATGGCATAGACTCCTCTCAAATGTGCTATCAAGTGACAATTCATAGAGGTCTAAAATTCCACACACCCTGCTCTCCCTTCTGTTCCTTTACTACAATTCTATCTTTACTTGCTTAGGGGAAAAATAGCGTTGGAGCACAGCTTTGGCTGTTTCTTTTACTGAAAAGCAAGATGACTAAACCATCTTTGCAGTTGCTGCCTTTGCCTTGCTTCTCTATCCCAGTGTCCACAGACACAGATGGTGGTGGTGTCTCCAAGCCTTACCAAGAAGGACAAGAGGAGAGGAATGCACAGTAATTAATGAATAAGAACTAAGTGAAATTCACAAATGCACTTTGAGAAAAAGTAATGTGGTCTCTCCTCTTTGAAGAGATTCATTCTGACTCTGCCCCACATTCATCCAGTGCCCTGCATGATGCAGGGTGCACAGAGGACAAAAAAACTGAAATCCCATTGGAGCTGAGTGTGACAATGGGGAAAAAATGATGAGACTGTGTTTCAGAAGCTGTCAGTTTTACTACAATCCTTTTCTACTGAAGGTATTTCTGCATCTGCACATTTCCTTTTTACAGTACCCAGAGAAAGTCTATGATTACTTCACTATTTGGAGTTAAGGAGTTGAGTTATGGAGTTAAGTAACTTATTTGAGTTTAAAAGAAGTAATCTTAATGGCCTGAAGGGTGCTGAAAAGGGCAGATTATTTGTCCAGGACACATGATTTCAAGAGTTTAAAATTCTCTTTGATATGTGAGGTCAAAGTTCTCAGCTTGAAATCAACATGTGGCTATTCAACATAATTTCTATTCTCTCTGCTGAAGAGAGCCATATTTTTTAGAGCACTTTTTTTCAGTGAGGTTTGCATTCTCTGTCCTCAAACTGGTTCTCTATCCTAAAGCTCTTCATTACTTGGCTGTCCATCTCTCCTCAAACGACACCTTAAACCAGGCAACCTTCCCTACCTCTGTCTCCCTGCAGTCTGACAGGGTCAGCCCAGGAGAAAAGTGCCAAATCCGTCATCCCCTTCCACCTCTAAATAATGACCATTTTGGATGATTTTTCTGAGGGCCCTTAAGTGGAAGTGTGGAATCTTTCTGTCCTTAGAGGGCCATCTTGGCAATGCTGAGGCAAACACAAGCAGGTTTACCTTGTGAAGAGCAGCTGCACCATGTCGACCAGAGTGTGCTCTGCAGATTTTCTCAATAACTCTGCGAAGACAAAAACAAATAACACAGGTGTCATTACTCAGTGTGATATTATCAAGAGGCTTCTTCAAGCAGACTCCCCTCCGAGTCTTGTTTACAGAGATTACGGCAAATTTATTAAAACCAGCTCCAACACCGCATTGCTGCAAATGGCCACGGCATCACACGGTGGCGCCACATAGCTGGGGAAGAGAGCCGTCCAAAGTTGTACCGAGAATGCCTAACAAATTTTCCATGAAGTTGTAGAAAGACACAATAATATAAGACTCAGCAGCTTTCCATGGATGTGCCTTCTACAACACAACTAGTTAGTGCAGAGGAAAGCTGATCATTTCTTAAGTGAAGGAGTATGAGCAAACCTACCGCTGAGTCTCATTTCGAAGCATATGCGGAAACAGGACTGCATGATCTCGCACACGGATTCGTTGGTGAGGTGGGCTCCCACTGGAGTGAGCAGCAACGTCCTCAGCACCTGCAAAGAACAGCACCCATATGTACCACAGTACAATGACACTTGCATGCTTTTGCAAGAGAAGGCTGGTTTCCTTAAGAAAGATTGCCATGAGCAGAAAACCAAAGTGTTCTTCAGGACTCGTTTCAAACTGAATGTTGTGCACAAGAAGTCCATTAGGAGAATGATTTCCCAACCCACTTCTAAAAGAGGCCTGATATGCTGCATGCTACCCAATATTTAAATTCAGGAACTAGGTATCTGCTCAAAAGTACACAGACCAAAGAGCTGTACAGTTCACAGGTTTGTCTCTACAAAGAATTTTTCTCAAAAATAAGTTTGAGAGCTCCATATGCTTAATTTACTCCCTACTAACACAGACCACGCACAAGGTAGGGATTATCAACACTACCACATTATCAAGCCCCTAATTTTAAAATCATTTAATTTAAGCTTTTAATTATTTTCATTTGGAAAAGCTTTTACCACAGGTATATGAGCCATCTGTTTAAAAATAAAGTCTGTCACTAAGCTTCTACAGAGTCAAAACATTCCTCCCTCCTCTTCATCTCCGTGTAACAGGATATGTTCCACAACAGGCAACAACCATTATGGTAATTACCATTTCTCTCCACTTACCTGTAGGATTTTCATCAAGACAACCTCATCACTTGCATGATCTGTGCCCACAAATCGGGCATGAGTGACTGCATCTGCCATGTTCTCCATCCCCTCTGCTGTGCCCTCATGGCTGGGATCTGAATAACAGAATAAAAATACGTGTCAGGGAACTGCCACCTACAGCCTACCACCTCTGTGGGGAGACATCTACACGGAGATACTGTGTGGCCTTCTGCTTTCTTAATTTGTGTGACTTGACCCTATAAGAGCAAAGCTCACCTCCCAGTAGCAGAAAAGTTTTATAACTGCAAGATTTCAGAAAGGTTTTATCAAGAGTCTATTTACATTTGCACAAAAAAGTAACCTAACAAAGAAAATTACAATTCAGTTGCAACTGGTTCTGTATGTCATCAAATGTTGACTTGTAAGACTGTGTCCTGTTCCCTACAGTATACCACAATCAGCCGTTAAATGCATTCAGTTCCTCCTTGGGAATAAAGAAAAAACAGCCCTTAAACACAGGGAACCTAAAATTTACCCCCATGAGGAGAAAATGCCAAACAGGTTCCACTAGATCGAGAAGGAAAAATTGTTTCTTGTTCTACATCCCTCTCAAGGAATAGGAGCTGGGAAGGAGTGGAGTAGTTTTCCCCAGAGAAAACAGCAGACAGACACAATGACAGTTTAGATATCGGAGTTGCAGGCCTCCCGCTTCAATCACTCATCAAGGCTCCTTCTCCCCATTTCAGTCTTTTGTAGCTACAAACAATAGTGCAATTGAGAGAATATTTAGGATGAGATTGTTGTTAGTAACCGTATCTTGTGCTACATTACAGTGGTTTCAAAAAAGCTGCCTCTGGCTTTGATTTCATTCTCACTTAAACAATATGACACTGGGCAAGAATCGTGATACCCTCCTACCTAAACAGTCATTAGGCAAGAAAGGAGACAACCTAAACACTGGTTAATACCTCATTAATTGGCAATGGAGCCTCTTGAACTCCAGCTAGAATAAAGCTCACAGAGGAACCAAGCAAAACCTTGTATACTTTGCAGAAAAGTTTTGCAGACTCCCTCTTTGACTCCAGTAACATTCACACCTAGAAGGGGCTAAGCCCTAGCTATTAAGGAAAGCTGCCCTTACTGTGGTCCAAAGACAGCAGCATCCACCACGCTGTGAGGATTTTGAGGGGCTGCAGGATAAAAAGTTTCTAACAGTTGCATAAAACTGAAATGGCATCAGTGTACTTCAAAATCCCATCAATCTGCACAGGAAGAGAACTTTGCCTTTGCCATTTCTTACACATCCCTATAAAGAGCAGAGCTTGCCTAATTTTGATGTAGTTCACACACACACACACACACACACACACACAAATTTTGCATGGAGTGAATTCCTTTCCTGGTTTGCCAGGCAAACCTCACTGAGCTATCCAGGAGACTGATCAATCAGTCATTTTCTACCTGGTTCAACAGCAGCACCCGATAGGATACCAAACTCTGATATGAGGAAGCATTAGGTAAGAGGCCTGACTGTTACAGGCAGTTTTCTGTGTACCTTCAAAAACGGCTTATAATCCAGTTAGAAGCTATCACTCTTCTACAAAAGGTAATAAAATCAGTCATATGTTGGTGTCTCACGTACACTCTTTTTCATAAATGGAAATAATAGCTTTAGTCACCAATGGTGATGTGGGATCACTCTGAATTGTCTTAATTAAATTAGGCAAAGACCAGTGGTGTTACAATGCCAGCACCTACGTTAGCATTACTGTTAACCAACCTCAAAACTACAGTGGAAAGCAGCCAAGTGGGAATCAAGAGGAAAAAGCCACTTGCTGCAGAAAAGGCTCCCACAGGCAGAATACACAGACTCACTTCACTGTCACCTCTTCCAGTAGATGTGAATTGCTCTAAGCTTAGGGATACATTTAGTCATAATTATGGATAAATAGTATGTGTGCAAAGGAAACACAAGCAAGTTGTGCATATGCTTCTTTAACAGATCTATGAGTACTGCTTTGCTGTTGTAGCCCCTACCTTCAACACCTCTCTCCCAACACACATCACGCCTGACTACTTCAGTTCTGGCTCCCTGCAACTGCACTACAAATTCATGTCAATTTATAAAGCCTCCTGAGTTCAATTAAAAGCACAGATACTACTACTTTGCAGAAACAAGATACAGAAAAAAAACAACCCACTTTTTTGTTCCCTTGTGAGAAAACAGTACAGAAAGATGTGTCGATGCCTGCTCAGAATCACTAACAAAAAGAAGTTTGTGTGAGCAAAATACCAGTTTGAAAAGTCCCACCTACAATGCAAAGACCTAGAGACCCCATCTAGATATACACATTTAAGATGGGGTGCAGTCTTACAACGGGTGGGCAAAAGAACAAGCAGAAATCAGAAAATCCAGGCTCCGAAAGCCAGAAGCCTGCTCAGTAACATCTTTAATGGAACTAAATCACTAAGGAGACAAAGAAGGTAGACAGGAGAATAAGCTTTAAACTCCCTAAACAGCAAGTCCTCTCACTGCAACCTGAGCAATAGCTACTTACAGATACGTAGTTTTTAGGAACATCAGGAAAAGCTAACTTTAGAAATGGAGCCAGAAGCTGCTGTGGACGTACTGTGACAATAAAAACAGCACATACCTTTCCTGAGGAAAATACAGAAAAACTCAGTTCTGAAATTTAGCCACTAGTCTTCCTATAGCTAATGTTTGAATCCATCAAACAGGCTGACAGCTCACTAGCTCACTGCAAAACTGCTGAGCAAGGAAATAACTAATCTGAGGGATAAATATCAATGGGAATTTAGCATTGTCACACAGTTTTCTAGTACTTTAAAAGTTACTACGTAACTTATCAACTAAAACTTCTGTAGAAGCAGTACTAAGGATAGAGTCTAATCACTGTAAGGATAACTATTCCTACTAAAACACACACATGGTGGATATCAAGTCATTTTACCTAACTGAGCTGTGATTGCACACTATACCATTACTGAATTTGCAATTCAGACTAGTAGAGATCAGAAGTCTCAAAGTATACTCAAGAATTACTCTTTTCTAACTGGTTTTAAAACATACCCTTCAGCAATACTGGCCTAAAAAGGAGAGAGATAACCACCTGCTGACATGTGACAAAATAAGAAAAACAGTGAGACTGCACAAGGATTAGCAATGAAATACTTTGGAAATGGGAAAAGAAGTGCATTTTAAACAAAGATATTTATCACAGGAGTTTGGCCCTTTCACTACACCCTGGTTTTCAACCCACTATGTACAGCAAAAGCCACCCACTCACAGAACAGACAGAGCTAATGTCACTTTTTTAAAAAGTGCTGGTTTCACCTGTCAAGTATGCAGCCCCAAAATGCACCACAAATATCTGACATACTGCAATTTCCCCACTGTGCCAGTGTCCTTCTCTCTTGTTCAGTACAGTTTGAAGTAGATTTGTATATTAAAAACAGTTTTAAGCTTTTTCTATCTTTATGCAAACAGTCTCTATACTACCTTTAGTCTCATATTACAAAAAGAAATTATAAGACCAAAAAGCTTTAATTTAACAACACAGCACTAGCCAGATGTTCAGTCAGCACCACTAATCCCAGCCTCCCTGGTATCTGGAGCAGCACAAAGGACAAGCCTGCTTTGAATGTCACCTGAAGCAACAACGAAGGTCTTAGATTACAGGTTCTGTTCCACAAAAACAGCCAGAGTCTCTTTTTCACTGTCTACTACAAAGACACACAGTCATCAACAGTTACAGGGATGCACCTTTGTTGGAGTGACCCATTTAATATTCTAAACAACAAGTAGACAGAGAAAGGTTACAGATTCTTAACCATATTTTTTCCTGGTTTTGCATCCAATCAAGTATTTATAGTCAGTTGCCTGTGTAGACATTTGCCTGGACATGTGATACAAGCCTGATGTTCTGATCCCACACAGATCACAGAAGTCCAGATGAAGAGTCAATCCCTCATTCTAATGATGGAAGTAATATATTTTGCATTATTGATTAATCCTTCAGAGGCACATGTTTTACAGGCTTATGTGTTAAGATCCCTTCATTGTCTTAGAAAGTTATGTCAATATTGCATCATTCTAGTTATATTTTTGCCACTTAATTACATAAAGTACTGCCCACTAATTAATGTCTTAATACACTAAGTTTTCATTCAATTCTTAATTTTTTTTCCTGCAATTCTCCATTTTTGCTCATTTTAATTCTGTGTCTTTTGCACAAAAGTGGTTTCCACCTACATAAAGCCCTTTCTTTCTCTAACATCCTTCATGCTATCTCCAAAGAATGAAATATTTAAAATAACACTACCAAAAATTCAACAGTCTTTACTTACAATGTAAGGGACAGAAAGAACTGAGAAATCTGAATTTGGGGGGAAGGAATACTGGTAAAATTATTTTCTTCAAATGAGACTACATATAAACAAACATAGATAACAACTTTTGTAATTCACACAGGTATGATCAGAAATTACTAACAGAACTTACAGAGAAAAATCGAGCACCGCTAACAACAGGATGACACATTGATGGCAGACAGAAAGCCAGCTAATGAGTTACAAGCCAGCTGAGCCATGGGAACTGACCACATGCACATTATCAGTCTTTCACAGATACAAAGGAGAATGTGCAAATTTGAAAGTCTAGGCAGCAACAAAACTGTCTCTGCCATGACAATTGTGGCAAGTGAAGAGTCCTGGCACACCACTGGACAAAGTCTGAGACCAGGCAAAAAAACATCCTCACTATAGAGCAAAAATATTAGTCTACAAAACTAAATAAATCCTACTGTGCTTCTGTATGTTACAACATTGTAATCCAAGCTGGTATTCTCCCCTCCCTGGCCCTTTTGCTCGGATGGCATTAAAAAGCAGCTGGTGCCCACCACAGTCCTGCAGCAGACCATAAGCACACACAGCAGTCAGAGCAGACTCAAAGCTTTGGCTCCATCTCCAGACATTCTGTAGCAACATGAAAGATCAGCCAGGATGATATTAAGAAACTGCAGATGCCTATTTCCCCCATGGTAATGACAATTTTCCTATTTCCCCAAACTCCATATTAAGACTGCAAGCATGTATCCTGGCCAAACACATCTCACAGAGATACGTTTGGCTGGCATTTTGGTAGGTCCCAGGAAGTCACATAACATACCTATTAGTGCATATGAGAGGAACTTATTCACAGAGGTGAGTGCCAATCCAGTTATGGGTCCTGTAGTGTCTTCAGAACGGATCACTTCCAGAAAGGGCCGAAGAAAGACATTGGGTTCAATTTCAGATAGCTCTGTAAAATAAAAAGAGTTTTAAAGAGACATTAAATTACACTTGAATCACTAGGATTGATTTTCTCTTTAAGAATCTACAGCAAGTTTCATCTCAGAGGAAAAAGGCCCGGTCTACCTTACTTTCAGAAGGCTGGTGGGAAGGGCAGGGCTGATTTTAAATATACACACACAAACACCTGCATACATATATCTGTATATTTTTAAAGCAATGGCTTGTGATGTTCAGTTTCTTATCATTTCAGAACAGCCTTCTGCAGCCTTCTAAAATCTGACTGTAGGAATACTCTGTAAATGCCACAGAGGCCACTGCCACCTAAATTCATGCTTAAATTCATTGAGAGATACAGTTGCCTTTTCCTATTACTCCTGGAATGGTGTGATCTCATGAACTATCCCTGCCCCACGTTCTGCCACTTCTGTAACATCTTACTACAGACACAGCCTCATGCTAATTACATGCAAAGGAGAAATTAACAACCAGGTTGGTTGGACCTCTTTCAGCTCTTTGCCTGAATACAAATTGCATTTCTGCAACACTAAATGTTTGCTTGGCAGAGGAAAACCTCACAAAATAAACTAATTTAGAAACTCTTCTGTCTTGTCCTCAGAATACCTGCATAAGCCTCTCAACTAAAGAAGTAAAAAGGGCACTCTTCTCTACTTGCTGCTTTGGCCAACAAGGATCCTCTCTAAAACTGCAGTACAAGAAGGCAAATGCACTGAGCTATTGAGCTGGAGAAAAAACAACTAAGCTTCCTAAACTTTCCAAGACGATCAAGGGATGCTTTCTGAATGAAAAAGAAATACAGAAGAGAATAACCAGAACTAGGGAAACTGACCAAAGGAAAAAAACAACCAAAAAACCAAACCAAATACCATATCCAACCAAATAAAACACAAGGAATCAAGATAAGTAGAGCCTTGAGGGGGATTTAGGAGAAAAAGCATTAAAAAGCAGGTGAAGGGAACCACAATACAGCTAGTATACAGGCATAGAAGAATGTATTATAAGTTGCTTGGATAATTCTGGGATCAGAAATATTTAAGTATAATACTTGGCTCAACTTGCAGAAACCTACTTTTTATTGCTAAAAAAAGTTAACCATTCTAGTGTCTAATAGTGTCACAGGATCACTTGCATTTATACCCTAGATAATCAAATATTGAACTGATCTGTCATATGCACTTCTTTGAGGCAGCAGAGAAAAAAACCCCTAATTCTTGAATCTTGCTGCTTTCCTATCTACCAACAAAATTCAATTATTTTACTGAGAAAAATAAAAAAGCTCTTATTCTAAGATAAGAGAAATTTCATTTTATAATAGTTCTAATTGAAAAGCCCTAAGTATCAAAGTAAAAAGCCTATCAGAAAGTACGCTAATGTAAGTGTGACAACTGTGGTAAGGAAGCAAAGGAGAAAGAACAATGCAGGGGGTTTTGTTTCATATAGTTAAGAGCACAGAGAAGAACACTGAAGTGTTGCTAACTAATGCAAAAATGCAATCAAAAAAAAAGGGGCATAATCTCTTAGCTTCCAGCCACCAGTTCAAACAAGGCCAACACCAGTAACTTGTGAGAGGTTAAAAGGAACCTGTGATTCAATCTTTTTGGCTTAAGAACAACTCCCCCAATTTGTCAGATAATATCCTGGTGTGACATTACAATTGTGTCACCTCTCAATAGTTCATGGACACGAAGAGGATCATAAGACATGCTTTCATCAATGTTTATTTAAGTGTGCTTTATACAACACTTGTCTGGTTACGACCACTTGGACAACATTAAATACAGTAAGACTACTAGGGATCAAAACTTAAAGCCTTCTTCCTCAAAACTGATCCATTCTGTAGAACAGATCATAATCTTATCAATTTCTCCAGCCCTCCTCAAACCAGTGAGTGCCAGGATGAAAACGCTGCACCTTGATTAGTAAGAAAAATGGGACTTCAGCAGATGTACATCACTACATGTGTAGAATGAGACAATGAAGATAAACTTGCTAGCAGAGGATGTATAGGGTACCACACTATCCACTACTACATTTTTGGAGACAACAAATAGGTATTTTCTTTACAAGTATAGGGGGAGTTTCAGGCATTTCCTTTAAATAAAGTTGTGAATGTTGATGTGGTTAGAGTCCCCTGCAGTCTAACTGAAATTCCCAACTTACATGAAGATCACGAAATGGCTTGTCATAATTGGGATTTAACTTAGGCACATACCGTTGATTACACAGCAACTCTGGCAAGCTTCCCTGATATTCAGAGATTCCAGCTTTTATGGTAACACAGCATTTCACATTAAGCTCACTGAAACTAACTGTGTATGATGTAAAGCTATTTAGACTGGATAGCTGGTGCTGTGTTATTGCAAAAAAAAATATATTCTAGACAATAACAGAGCGTTTTTAGTGCAGGACTTACCCACTAAAGGACTACTGTCAGAAAGATCTATATTTCAGTGAAACACCAATCACACTGCTAATTGCTGGCATCTGAAGAGTATTCACTTGATTACTAACAATGAGCTCTTCTTACCAGAAGCATTTTCAGGCACTGAAGACTTACAGGGGTCACCAACTCCCTTTTCAAAGCAGAACTTAATCTTAGTAGTGGTACTTGCTTCAATAGGAAGTTTGGGAGCACAGTAAAACACTCATACTGTATCTATTCTTGTTGTATCCTGTTCTTAAATAGATTCTCACACTGGTTGAAGAAGGTTCGGTTTCTGAAAGTGGCACTAAAGCCACCTGGAAGTTTTTAACCAAGTTACAATTTTGCAAACAAGCCAGGAAATCAAAGATAAATCCTTTTAACTCTGTCCTGCTGAGCTCAGTCAAGTTAGTTCAGTAGCCCTTTCCCCAGAAGGTTTTCTTAGCCTTGTACACTGAACATGGCAGTGACCAGATAGAACTTGCCAGACCTTCTGGATCAAAAACTGCAAGGTGCACTCTATACTAGCTTTTCTACTCTAGCTCAAGTTTAATCTAAGCACAGAACTGATTGGCACTCTTTTCACAATAGTTTGTTAAGGTGGAACCATAATCTTTAGAGGGAATTGTTCTGTCCAGCAGTTAAAGCTCCATGAAAGAGAAGTCCTGCCATCACCTAACTGTAAGACCTTTCTCTTCTGAAAATACCTAAGAACCCCAGAAAAGACAATAAAATGAACTATTACTTTAATAATTCCTTTAACAAAACAAAGGCTATATAAGGTAAATATTAGACGTTTGGAGGGATATACTCAAACTTTTATAACAACATTAAAAAAAACCAAACAAACAAAAAACCAGCTCTGAATTTTCAGCTCTGGTTCTTGCTCTGCCAAGATTCAGGTTCAGGCATTACAAGGGAGGAAAAACCAGTGACAGAACTGAGAATTGGTAATACAGAGGTTTCTCCAAGTATTTTTTCTAGCGAGAGACATTTCTCAGCATTTGAACTAGAAAATATGGGATGGTTCTCTGCTTAGATAACCACTTTCAAGTCTGGGGAAAAAAACCCAACCAAACAAAAACCCCACCTGAAAACCCACCAGCCCTGCAAGCATGATTTCAGCCAAGGTTATTACAAGAGGAAAAACTGAACAAGTATCCACAAGGAGAACAAAATTTCACAAGGGACTCCTACATGTTGCCTTTCTTTGCAATCTACTCAAAGCCAGGGGAAAATTATATTAAAACATGATTTAGTCTTACATGAAGAGCCTGGTCTACTTTGGGGACCAGCTGAGAAGCACTTCCAATTCTTTTCACACAAGTCCCCAATGAAATTTCAGGGAAGCAAGCAGAGACGAGCATCAGCACTACACCCAGAAATGCTCAGTTAACCCAAAGCAGGACATGGAGATTAAGAAGAAGGGAAAGAGTAGCATATCAGAGAGCCAACTCTTCAGGCTGGCTATTTTAATGAGGACAGAATTTGAGACCACAATGCTGTCTTTCACTCATCCTATGGATTATTTGCACTCAGACACACACACACATCTATAAAGATATTCAAACAACTAATTCATGTTTAAGCATCTAACTCCCATTTCAGCAATCCCATCCAGCCGTTCTGGCACTTCAGCAAACAAGCTGCATCAGACCTCTGGCATCCCCTTTCTCCTGAAGAACAGGAGCAGGTCCCCCTCGGAAGAGTTTTCTTATTGTTAGCACTCTGTTGGCACATTCCTGATCTAAAACGCTCACATAAGCTGCTTTCTCTGGCAGTTCAACTCTTCACTCCTGAATGACTCTTATCAGGATCGGCTACGCGTTCCGAATCAGAGTAAATGAACGAGAAAAAATTGTTTATGACAAGTTATTTCAACATCATTTGTCCCGAGGACAGGCAACTGCAACCCAAACCACATGACCTGGACTCCTCTTATGCAGCAGCTGTTGGCCTTTGACGCCCAGCCTTCAGAAAGGCTGTCTCAGTTGTATCCCACGCACCTCTCCAGCGCAGACGAGAAATGCTTCAAGCATGTGCCATTACATTCCCTGCTTACATATTGAACTGCAAAATGAACAAGCATTCTCTTTTCTTACAGTGAGAAAAAGACAAAAATAACACTGTAACAGAGCAGAAATCCAGCTCTTCAGCACTCCTGACTTGGGGTTCAATGAGTTTGTGTCACAGAAAACTGAGGTACCAGCAAGTGTTTCTTGGCTCACCCTCAAACACACTTTCTGCAAAGATTGTCATTCTGGCCTACACGATAGACACTTTGCTCTCTGTTCATCCAACAAACACCAAAACATTTTATCTTTTCATCCAAGGGTGAGAAGTCCCTGCAGTCTGTCTCAGCAAGTCAGAGTGAGTAAGTTACAAGTAAAAAGGACAAGATGATACTCGCCTTTTAAAACCATTTAAAACTACTGAGTGGCCACACTCTTCAGATTTGCAAAAACATTTTAACTCCTGGAATAAGTACTGGCTTAAATCTCAGTCAGGTCCAAACGCAGGATCCCAGGGCAAGGAGAAATTCTTCTAAGTTAGTCCTGTGATTATCTGTTGGTTAATTTAGAGATTAACAAATCTAGCAAACAGAACTACAGTGAGTTATCCCTCTAAAAATCTGCAAAGCTTCAATGTGGTTTACATAGAGTTGGCCAGGTAACAGGCACAGAACAGTATTTGCATACTGGTTCTAGGTGCCTAGCAAAACTACAATTACAGGAGCTCTACAGCTGATGAATGGGGGAGGAGCATGTTTTTCACCACTCTGAAAACAAATTCTCCGGATTGAAGGGAGCACATGCCACCCTGCACCTGTGATAGAAGACACACCCTGACTTCTTCTAGGTAGCAAGTTTAGTCTGCCATTTAATCCCAGTTCAAAAACGGCCAATTAATGTTAGGTAACAAGCGTGAAAAAGGTAAACTAGATGATCCTGAGTGTATGTTCCCCTCTGCATAGCCCTGGTACAGTGTTTCAAGTGAAAAGAATCCTTTACTCACTCTCCCCTACAAAGCAGTTTTTTTTGTTTTGGTCTTGTTTTCCTTGCAAGTTCTAGACCAGCCCTTGCAACACAGTGCAACGTGTAGCACATTTGTAGAGATTTTCTGATCTGAAAGGGAAACAGATGGGCATGTATACAGTCTGACCAAGCAGCTACTGTGACAAGAGAAAGCTCAAGTTCTACTTCCTGAAAATACTGATGGCAATATTCATTAAACTTATAAACAAGAGGTTATCAAAAAGTAGCCACTGGACATTCCATCCAGGTTCCCCCAAATATCATTGTCTTATCCCAATCTAAGTTCTTAATAGATGAGGAGAACAGGATTCTGCCAGCTAGGGGCAAGCTGAGGAGACCAAAGCTTACATCCTAGTTTCCAGAACACATAAATGCTGTAGACTGTGTGAAAAGGATGTGGCAATTGCACAACACAGCACACATATGGGGTTGTATGTAAACTTTGTGTATCTCTGCAATCAACACTTCACTACAGGAAATGATATCAAAAAAGCTTTACATATGAGAGAAGCAAACACAGGCTGAAAATCAAGGATATTCAAGCCAATGAAGAAGCGTGAATTAACTGCAATCCTTTTCAGTATGTCTGTAAAACATACTTTTCGAAGTTAATGCCCTCTGAATTAAGGTGGTTATTCAGAGGCCCAGGCCTACCCTATCAAGAGGGAAACAGTGCCATTCACAGCCGCACATGAATGCAAGGCTAGAATTACAAATGCAGTTTGACAAGGGGAACCCAGAGCTGTCAAGCCTGTTCTGTTTGCTTAATTTCATTACAATGGCACAAATGCTTTCATTTGTCACACTCCAGCTTCATGTGTTTATCTCCCTTTCATTAAACATGACTTTAACAAATGATTGTTCCATAGTGCCAAGATCTCAAGCACCCCTCAGAACTGAGATTTTTATTTTGGGGGAGGATGACGGAATGCATACTGAGCATTTGACTCTTCACATCCTCTGGTCAGGGCAGCATAAACTCAACTGAAATGCTGTCTCCTATAGGAATTATTTGCATCTACCAGTGCAGTAGAAGCACTGACAGTGCCACCAGTGTTAGCCATTAGTAATTCAGGTTTTCATCTGATGCCATGCTTCAAATTCCACTTGTTCTGACTGATCATTAAAAATCTCTGGGCATTTTTTCATAAGCAGGTAACCTAGAGTATGTTCAGCCAAAACTATGCTGTAAACTCCAGCTGTCTCTCTACTGTTACTGATGCTTTTCATCCAGCTGTAATATTCTGTTCCACAGTGATATCACATGTAGAAGATACTCACTTCAATCACAAGGAAAGCAAATGCCATCAACAGGAAGCACAGAGCTACACAAGGGGCAAGTTTTCATGGTTTCTGTTTGGATGGGCTGAAAAGCACAGACAGAACTACTTGCTTGCCTTGAATTTTTAACAGCAGATTGCTGAGTGTTGGGATATGAGGTTACTTCAAAAGTTGCAGTTATTTAAATCTGTCCTTAACTCTTAGCACTGAGGAGACAGCAGAGATGGGCATAATCGCATCCTGACAAATTTTTCCAAGCTATGGTTGGCACGTACTGGTCAAAGGTTATATTCAAAAAACTGCTTCAAAACAAGAATAGCTCTTAAAGTGAATTGAGGAATAATCTAGCATAGCAGGGTTGAAGGTCATCAGGAGAAGACCTTGCTACAAACCTAGAGTATTTACTTTCATCCCATGACCTGAACACTTCTGAAAGGACATGACTAATTGAGATGAAAGGCAACAAATCAATTAACTGTACATAGTAAAAGTCTACTGTCTCCAAATTGGTCTCTCAAGTGTTTTTTGCCAGTATGGAAAGTAATAAGCATAATTTCAATGCTAATCCATCCTTGTTTTCCTGAAACCTTTCCTCCTACATCACAGTAGAGGATGAACACTAGACCACCACTTGCTTCTGCTAGCTCATTCCACAGTAAGATTATATACATATGATAGAAATAAGCAAATTCAGAATTACTTATATAATTTTATTATCTCCCTTACAGGAAGGCTGATGGCTCTCAGGGAAAGGAGATGGGTGAATACAGCTGCACTGAGCCTCTGATAGGTTCTGGAATCTAAAACTACTTTTGTGGCTTTTACAGACAGATGCAGGCTCTAAACTGCTAATGCCAGTTATAATGACACTTAATTCTAATCCAGAAAACTGCACTCCTTGGTGGCTCTACAAAAACTGATTTTAGTTTTTAGATCTAATCCCTTTCTAAAGGGTTTTTTTCCCCCCATGTGTGGAAATTACTTAACATGAAGCTCTGAACAGCTTCCAGGGGAGAAAAATCAATCTTCCCATACACCTACAATGAAAAAGTCTTTCAGTGAGCTAAATCACACAAAGTTTCTCTGGAAGCTTAACATCTACTCTTAAATAAAAAAAAAATCCCAACCCATCCCCCTAAAAATGGGGTGAGTGAGAAGCAGACAAGCTTCACCTTTGTCTCTGTTTAGAACCAAATGAAATCGTTTCGAAAGATTTCTGGCAGAAAATCACTATGCACATGGCAACAGCCAGCTCCTGTGATGAACCTGCACCAGCTCTGAACTTCAGAACCCAGAGGCACTCCTCCAAGCCAATGCCATTAAATGAAATTACTAAACCAGAATAAACCAAATCAAAAAGCAGCCATCCCATGACAAATTCATCTACCCTTGACCAAACGCTGATAGTTATTGATCTGCTGAGGTTGTGAATTAGGGCCGGGTTTCCCAAGGTTCCCTTCTAATACGAGGAACAGAGCGTGGCCACTCTAACAAGACAGACCAGGCTAAATGAAACCTATGGGGAATTGCACACTACCAAGTCCAGAGGATGGACTGATCCGTTCATCTTACTGACAGCACAAGTTTGATGTATGTCAAGTTTAAGCACTCTTTTTCCTCTCTAAAAGAAATTGGCACATGTTTAAGAAGAGCAATTAGGTTGTGACACTCTACAGAACTCTATTCAGTCTCTGGACTTGCTTCACTGTGATATTTTACACATCTTGCACGGTACCAGGTCCAAACTAAGAAGGCAATTTAAAAGCCCAGGAGAAATTAAAACTTCTTCCCTGGTATTTTAAAGCACAGTAATTCTCCACAGCTTTGTGTGCCTACCATGCTATGAATAGAGCTCTCATTGCAAATTCACCACATTGTGAAAAGGAAAGCTTCACTATTTCTAGGAAGCTGGAGAAAAAGATTACAGTTTTATCATCAATTAGCTTTCTGGATGTTACTCAGTTCTGTTTACCCTTTCCTCGAGGGAAACCCATGAGAGCCAAGGGGAAAAATTAAAAGGAAATTGAAGAACAAGAAATCCCAAACAAACCAAGACATTTTTTAAGTTGCCAGAGAATCTAAAAAGCATCAGTGAGACAGACAAAATCCAAAGAATGAAATGGAGAAAAGCCTGATGACCCAAGAGGAAAGACAATCTTTTAATGACAAAAATCTCTCAAAGGTTTAATGTACCTTGCTGTTATGACTTACACAAATTCTTCTATTCAACCTGAACTAATCTAGGAGACATTGTGCTTCGCCATGTTATTATCAGAAAGGAAAATTCCCAAGTGCTAATGGCAAAATACAACTGTCCAGAGCTCAAGAACCCACACACTAAGTTACCACAGATGCAAAATGGGAGATTCAGAGAGCAGGATGTGAAACATCATGGGGTTATTAGTTTCAAACCCGAGGGAGTAGAGAGAGAACAAAAGCAAAAGGGAGAAGAGACTGGCCTGGTGGTAGTCAATTCAACTGTTGCCTTAAGACATTCCAGTAGTAAAAACATTAAGCAACCTTCTTTTTTTCTCCCCACAGCAATAATTGAAGCAATCAGTAATCTGTGCACACACACACAAGCAGAAATTCAGACAGCCTGCATTGAAAAGCAGCTCAGTTCCTAGTATGACAGCAAGTAAGTATTGTGTTCTTGCAAACAGACTGGGGAAAGAAACTAATCTCTGCATTCTGCAACGTGCTAGAGCAATCTGCTGATACAAGGTCCTGATGGTACATGAAGAGAAGCAGAAACCTGAGTTTTAACGCTCATTTATGTGGGTGCATCTCAAGAGATTTATGAATGCCATTCAACTTCAGTAATCACCAGCTAGGACATATCTTAAGACAGGCATCACAGAAACAGTATTACATCAGTCCCCAGCTCTATTAAATACATTTTTTTCCATGCCCTGGAATCATGCATCAGCCGTAAAACAATAAAATGTCTGTAAAGAATCAAAATTACCTCAAAAACTGTGTGAAGAAATGAAGGGGATTCCATGCATTTGTAAGAAGTTAGCTGCCCGTACTGCAGCCTGGACACAAGCAATTACTTTACTAGTTGGGAGCCTACACATTATACTTGACTACATCTGAACATGAAGACAGTAATTCAGCCTCCAATAACCCATCTCATTAATTACTAGGGTCAGAGCACCATCCCACAGGAAAGAGAGAAGTTTATTGACAGGTCAGAGGTGGAAAAGTACTTTTTGATTCCTCTTCTGACTGCCTGATTCAGAGGCTCTATTATATCTACTTAAATAGAATTCCTGCCTTCAGCAGAAAAAAGGTACAGGTAGTTCTGAATTATTCCTTTTCTGAGCAAGAAGACTTTGGTGCCATTTGGAGTTGAACCTGAACTAGCTATTCCTTCAGCAAGAGATGATCTTTGTTGGTGAGGTCCATAATTTATCTTCTTAAACCAAAGCTAGGATTGTTTAGGTCAAGCAAACTTGCCAAGAACACTTTTTTTCATATAGCCTATAACATAAAAAACTATTGATTTTGTTCCATTTGCAACACCTCAAGAAGCTGGTGTGACACAGATGAAAGAATTCTAGTATTTTCAGATTTCACATTTTGCCCTACCCCCAGTTCTATACATTTATCCAGGATTTTGATGTGATTTCCATCAGGAGGTCTAAATAATGCTACAAATCCTGCTTACACTACTGTTTCAGAACACACGCAAGTACAGGTGGGCTATAAATGCAACTATTTCCACCATGATACTCTCAAACACCAGTCTGTGTCAATGCTCCCTCTGCAACACCTTTGGCCAATTAACAGTTGCAGTCCAGGACAAAATTTTTCTGCTCACATCCTTAACATTTCTAGTTTAGAAAGTTCTCAAAGTTTTTCAGAGTTTGTGTACTGACAGCTCGTATTCTTCTGGGTTGAATGCAAACACCAAATAAAGAATGAGGTACAGTATGGCCTGACATAAGCAACCCATGGTCCTACTCCCTATTACACCAGCCCCTCTGAAGCAGGAATTTAACAGATGCCTGGTATCCTGAGCAGCGAGCTTGTTTAAGGAGCATGAGTAACTCCTTGGTATACAGGCCACTGGCACTACACCTTAGAAATAAATACTGGTTACAGTCTCTAAGAGAGTGCCAAATAGTCTATTGCTAATGGTTTTGATCTAGTACATGCTCATGACAGAAGAAACCGGTTCTGAGTGGTTCAGAAGCTCAACTGAGTGATCCTGATAAAGGCCATCACTACGTACCATCCAGCAAGACTGGCCTAAAAGCGACAGCACAGCGCAAAACTTCAACTCACACAGATAAACACAGCTGTTTGTTCAAACTAGCCCATGGTTCACACACTTACACGGGCTCCTTCAATCCCTCTCTTGTTCCCTGAGGGCACAACACAGCCTGGCTCTCAAACTGGAATACACAACACACACTGAACAGGTCAGTGGACACAACTCTGCTTTAACCTCTCACCCCTAACATTTCTGCTACCATGACCTCTGCGACAGAACCATTATACTTCAACAGCACTTGTTCCCAAGACTTGGTAAAAAGCCAAAGAGATAAGAATTTCCTTTGGATTTTCAAGCCTAGACCTACAGAATGTGCTCTGACAGGATATAAGCACATATACAAATAAACTGACCATCAAGTGGTAGCAAGGTCCTTGATCACACACAGGCAAATAAGTCTACTCTCAGCCTCTGCCACTCATCTACTCTTCATGCTCTTGGGCAAGTATTTCATGTCTGCTTCAACTCCTCACATGAAAAGGGAACATCTTTGGCCTTAACTGCTCTGCCACTAGATTATCTGAAAATATTATCAAAAAAAGCAGCTCCAAAAAGCAGTAATAGCAATCCAGTAAAAGCTTCCTGTCCTATCCTGCGTTTCCTCAAAACCAAAGGTTAACTAAAACACTTGGTTAAAAAAAGCTATTTTTCAAGTCGGTATTTAAGTTAGGGAAATATGGCAAGCACTGCATAACACTAGTTAAGATCAAAATAATCCTTATAATTTTTCAGATAGAAAACCAGTAGTTGAGCTTGTAAAATATCAAGGCAATTAGCAGGGACAAACTGGAGTGACATCTAGAAACAAAACTGCTTTTGGGGTGTCAGTACTAAGGAATGTGATAAAAAAAAAAGGCTACCTAATTTTCAGAGGAGTTAATGAATGAGGAGAAGAAAATGTATGTCATTTTCTAAAAGCAGCAGTTAAACTGCTGGCAACTTCTCACAGCCTTGTCAGAATGAAACCACTTGACACACAGCAGCATTTTATTCAGCTTTGAGGCTGGTGCTTAAAACCAGAAAGTGACTCTAGGTAACAGAAGGATTTCAAGGGCCCTTCCAAAAACTTAGGATGAAATCCCAAAGCTCTGGGAGAGCAAGGCGAGCACCTGTTTTCCTGAACAGTCAATTTTTTTGTGCTGCATAGTTTACACAGAAGCTGCATTATTCTGAAGAAGCTGCATTCCAGCCAAAAGTGCACAGTTAATGTTTTTTGCAGTCCCCAGCTTCCAGTGATGGATGACCATTTTATAATGAAATACTTTATGCTCAATCAACTTACAAATAACGGATGTTTTATCACACTG
Source organism: Scytalopus superciliaris (assembly GCA_013400415.1). Taxonomy (NCBI): domain Eukaryota; kingdom Metazoa; phylum Chordata; class Aves; order Passeriformes; family Rhinocryptidae; genus Scytalopus; species Scytalopus superciliaris. The sequence goes on from VXBX01005632.1 coordinate 691,106, forward strand.
AATTAAAAAGAATGTTTATAAAAAAAAAAGAAAAAAAGAAGCAACAGACAAGAGGATCAGTGATGAGCAGAAGCAAAAGTTATTCCTGTTAAGGGTGGATAAAAACATCCAGCTGATGTTTCATTTAACTCTTTCACTACTCTCCAGTAACAAGTGGAAATGATGCACAAGGTAGTATTTGCCCTGAAAAGACCTACACGTTCTGTTCCAGACCACTGAGACATAAAACTTTTGCGGCTTCCACAAAAATTATTTGATCCATAATATCTCAGTTAGGTTTCCAAAAACCTAAGGCTAATAACTAAGCACTGGCTGAAGAGAAACCTTTCAAAATACTTTAATCTCTCATGCCCATTCAGCATTACCAAAACGATTCCTCAGACAACCCCTAATCAGCTGTGGGGCTTTCTCCTCTTGCACGTCCACCTGTCAATGCTGACTGATAACCAGGGAAGTAAATGCCTTGTACTCAAAAGACTACTGCAATTTCTAGATCAAGTTTTGGAACCAAACATCCAAATTCAACTGATAATCTCGGCTCAGATTGCTGTTACACCACAACTGTTACGGTTGTTACACACTACAGGTCAGGAAACCCCAGAGCCTGCAGGGCTCTATGTGAATCAACATAAGCCCTTTCAAAAGGCTACAGTAGAAGCATTCATCTTGCCTTTTCTCCCAAACAGCACACGAAAGAGTCTCTAAGTTAGTCCAAACAGGTCAGATGGTATGAGAATGAAGAGACAACCAGATACTTTTAGGAAAAGCCACTATTCTAACAGAAATAAAGCAATGCAGCAGTGCAGAAGCGTGTGAGATGCAGCAGATGCAAGCTACAACAAGGGGAACACCACACAGATATTGTGAAAGGTATTTTCTAAAGAAGGGTGTTCAAACACCAGAACAGTTTGCTCAGAGAAGCTGTAGAAGCTTCATCCCTGGAAATATTCAGAATTCAGGACACTTTAACTCTGAACGCAATCTCACTTCCAAGCTGGTCCTGCTTTCAGTAGGGCATCGGAGCAGGTGACCTTCAGAGGTCTCTTCCTGCTTAAATTATTTAAATTCTGACTTGTGCTTACCAGAAACAAAAAGTCCCCTCTGATATCATACATGTAGGCACTCTAACATTCACTGAGTGAAGAGTTTCCTTCCCAGATCTTCTACTGCTTAGTAGCAGCAATAATTACATATCCAGTAGGATCTCATTCCAGAACTATCCCTAGAAAACATTAACGGTTTTCTAAATCAGTTTTCTAAACAGAGGATGCAGACTCAGGCTGTAACTGAACTGGGAAAAAACCAAACCAAACCAAACACAAAGAAAAACACAAACCAACTCCCCTCCCACCCTCCAGTTTACCAGAATTGGAAACTTTGATAAAACTAGCAGAAATAGAGCGTGTTGTTCCTGTCTCCTCTTAAAAGGGTATCACTTCTGCTGCAGACATTAACATTGACAAACAAAGAGCACCTTGGCCCAGAGTCACAACTTCAGATCTAAACCAAGTCACACTGCAATCACCTCAAGTTCTCATAAGTTCAGAGTTAATTTATGGAGCTTTCACACTACTGTTTGAAGCACCGCAAATATTAATCAGTCCAAGATTTTAGTCACAAAATCAATTCTCCTCCCCTCCTCATTCCTCAGCTGAAGGCTGGCACTCAATGAATCAGACCAAAGGGAGAATAGAGTTTCCAGCACCTGCTTCAGCTTTTAAGTTTCCAATTGAAACTGCTGTGATCTGGCAGCAGGCAGTCTGGAGATGTCATTTTGCTTCTCTGTGAATGAATCACAGTACGAAAAGAATCCAAAAAGAGAAATGAGTGAAAAGAGCAGCAGTGGGCAAAGGAAGCCACAACATAACTTAATAAGGCCAGAGAGAAAGAGCAGCTGAAGACAGTGTGTGACAAAGTACCATGTCCCCTCTACAACAGAGTACCTTATTCATCCTCTGCTTCATGATGTTACTATTGGCAGTGCTGAGTATGCATTACTTTCCACATTTCTGACAATGCTGTTTCAAAGAATGGTGTAAAATATGACTCAACACTGATGTATGATTTGGAATCACTTTATTGCTAGATGTTATCGACTATGGTTGTCTACCACAGTAACACTAGGATTTAAAATCTAGAAATACAGATTCCTGCTGTTGGGAAGATTCCTTCTTTTACAAAAGGACACACAGATAACTCAAAATATAATTCTATACATGCTTTTCTAGTGCAGAGAGAGAATGTCAAACACATTTATTACTCATTATAATAAGCTTCAGAGAACTGTGACAATATACCTGCAGGCAGATTCCTTACACGAAGAGGAAATGCTCTCTTAGAAAAATGTCTGCTTAAATTTTTATTTTTTTTAAAAGGGCACTCCCTTTTACCCTGGTCAATACAGTATCTGTACCATCTCCCTTAAGAATGTAATTTAAGCCTAGGAGTTAGAACAGCAAAACTCCTAGGATGAATGCAGCTTTGCTGGGGTGGGAACCTTTACAACAGTATGTCAGTGCTCACATTAGATAAACTGCACCTTGAGACGACTGGCAGCGTGTAACTTCAGTTTAGTTTTGTCACTAGCACAGGACAAAAACTGGAGGCATGCAGGGACTGTATAACAAGTTCGCAAAAATACAATTGTATCAATTGTATTAAAGAAACTAAAGGAACCCAAAATAAATCCCCCACATACATCCCATCCACACCCAGCCTGACTTAATCTTACTCAATTCTCCAGTACAACCACTGAGAGCCCATTCTTATTCCAGCTCTAAAGGCTTCCTTGATCACAGAAACTGCTCACTGGAATTTCCCAAAATGCTGGAGAGGCAGAAAGAGTGAAGAAAGGGTTAACCCACAGCTGGGAGAAAGTTTCCCCGGAAAATTAGAACACATGCTGTGGCTGTGACTAAATTTCACACTGGTTCTGTTGAGCACAAACATCCACAACTGTGTGCATTTGGGAGAGTAGGAGAAAATGAAATGCTCCTTATATATTAGCTTCACCTGCTAGGTTCCTTCAAATGGATAATGACATGCTCAAGGGACCAGCAGAATCCTTCAGACTCACTTCACATTTCAAGCAGAGATGAGGTGCTGGAGGGAAACGGAAGGAAATAGTCCTTCCCTTTCCTGCTCCCACATTTTTTGGAACATATTGGAAAGCAAAGCCTGTAGTCTGGCAGAGATAATTTCACTGTTTAAGACTAGATGTGTTAGCACCAAAGTCACCTGAGCTGACACTTAAAACATCTGTGCCATTCAAGTTACATACAAAGAGGAATTGTACAGGGAAGAGTATGTGCGTGTGCACACACATGGATTTTAAAGATCAACTGACTATTTTTTGAACAAACAGGCAGCACTTGGCTGATCAGACAAAACTACAAAGGGGAGATGAAGAATTACCAAGATCAACCAGCACAGAAAGGTTTTGACTGGAAGTTCTCTGGAGGTCACCTACTCCAACCTCCTGCTCATCCAAAGGACTGCTCTGGAGTTCTAACAGGTTATTCAAGGCCTTGCTCCATGGATGCAGATGCCACTCTCTTCTGTGTTGCAGTCTAACTCTCTCTCAAAACAACTTCCCACTAAGTACAACTGGAATTAATCCATATTCATGACTATGGATCTCCTGGCCCATATGAGAAGTGTCTCTGCCTTTTCTGCAATCCTCCTTTGGCAGTGGAAGACTGCTATTAGGTCCTGCTCACCAAAGATTGTTCCATCACAGAAGGGCAGGAAAGCATTTAAAAAAGGAAAAAAATTAAAAGATGTAGCTTCACAGAGAGATCTCAAGAGGGGTTATCAATGCCAAAAGACAGGCACAGAGAGGCTAGCATTTATAATTATCTTCCCCGGATAATTAGTAAATAACAATAGATTAAATATACTATAACACTATCTTCTCCTCGAAGCATTTTTAACCAAACTATTCAAGAGGAAGCAGGAAGCTGGCAGACGAAATACCTAAAGCAGAAGCAGATCTGTGGTTACTGCAATCTCCAGGATGCCCAACGCTAGCGACAGAGAACTTCTACGACCTTGTCAAAAGGGGATTATTTTGTATCCATATTTAAGAAGAAGGCAGGTGGGGAAGATCTGTCTTCATCTGGTTTGTTGCCTTTATTTCCCAAATGCCTACAAAATTCTGTTCAAGTTCAAACTGACTCTTTTCTAACCACACCTCCTTGGCAGAAACTAATGAATGACAGTGTGAGCAGATAACAGTAAATCACTGACAGTTTTCACTATCCATTTCACTATGTAAACTGACTTTAAAGGTTACAAAAGACCCTCAAAGCAAGGTATTAGTCACTTGCCCTTACCATGGCTACATAATGAATGTCCCATCTGACCTTAAGTACCCACTTTCAAACTCCCAAGTTGTCTTCATCAATTGACAAAACAATTTTTAAATAAAAACAAAAAAGAAAAGAAACAAGCAACAACAACAAAAAAAGCACCCTAAATGAAACATTCACTTATGGGAGGATCCACACATCCTCTGACATAGTGGAATTTCACTGTCTTCAAAACAAATCTTTTGCACTGTCCTCTTAGCCACTGATGAGCTGCAGCAGTGTCAGGGAAGGGGCCTGGGGTGAAGGTACCTCAAAGTCAGAAAGGCAAAAACACGAATGCCAGAGAAATCTAATACTATTACTCAGTAAAACACAAAATCTAGATAAAATTTAACTATGTAAATTGATTTGGTAATTTTTTAACAAGACAACAATTATTTTTACAACATTATGTTTTTGTCTCAATCTTACTTCAGAACAAACTAAAATATGTAACAAAGAAACTCCAAATGTACAAGATCAAAACATACATTTCAGCAAGCCTCATATTTAGCATACTTTGAATTTCCTTAGCTACAACCAGATTTATTCTATCAGAAATTGTATATGGTCTCTGAAGAGCCAGTGCATGACCTTGCATCCCTTATGAGAAGTCACAGCTGTATTCCCACATTGACTGATAAAGACAACTGAACAGGCAAGCAGAGTCCCATCCCCATTTTGAAACAGGCCAGACACTTAAACTCATCTCACTAAAAGATTATTTGCTGCCATCATAATTAAGCATTTCTGGCTTTCTATTGCATGGTTCAAAACAAAAAAACCCTCATGCTTAAAGTGCCAGAGAACTGTACTCAGATCCCAAGTGACAAAAGTTAAAAAAACCATGAGGTCTCTTATGTCCCCCTTAAAGGCTTAACATCCTAGCAACACAGGTCTCAGTATTGTCAGAACTGGGTTAGGTCTCAAAGAAAATTCAATTCAAAAACAGAAGTCTTTGAAAGTGGGCAGAAATGACAGGTACAGAAGTTTAAAAAATAATAAAAAAAAAAGTAAGAATGTGCCAGAGTTGTGGAAGCAGCACAGCCAGCATAGCTCATCAGAAAGGTTATAAAACTCAGGAGCAGCAAGANAAACTCACAATTAACGTGACCAATGTATCAGAGTGATACTCTGAGCAACAGCCTGGCCCACACTTGGTCAATAGTATCTGTCCCCATTGAACAAACCAACTAGTCTGTCATAGCAATACAAAACAGATATCTTTCAAACCTCTGCCTAGGTAAGCATTTAAATTTGCAATGCAACTTTCTGTTCTTACTAATATTGAAGAAGTCAGTAGGACAATCTGCAAGGCCTCCTTCCACAGATATAATTTCTCTTCAGTTCAATTAGTCTTTAAACATAGAACCCCATTGCCTTTTTTTTTAAATTTAAGTGAAAAATAAAATATACTAATATATAATTTCTGAATTTATATCAGGTACAGCTCAGCACGGTCTGTCCCTCACACTCATTTCCACCTCTCTAGCCTGCAGTTCTGGTTTTAAAAAATCTGCCCCTTTGCATCACATTCTAGGAAGGATAATCTGTCCACAATCCATTTTACTTCCCAACCTGTTAAAAGGTACTGGTCCAGCCATGCTGGGTCTATATTTTCATCCTTTCTCCATGAGTGAGCTACTGAAAGCATCTCAGAAGAAACAGTCTCAAGAAAAGCTTCATATTTTGTGGTTTTAACTAAAAAGATTTAAAGTGCTAAGAGCAAATGATAGGCGTAAAGAGCTTAAAATCTTTGCATACAGATTTTAATCTTTCCTTGCCAGCTTTTACATGGCTACTTCAGCTCACACAAAGGTTTCTTAGAGGATAAGCAAAGAAACCTCTACTATTCACAATACAGTGTCTTGCAGCCCATCAGCTTTAATAGTCACTGATTGCACTGAATTTATATAATTTCCTAAACTCTCACAATCTTCTACCTCCAGCATCTAGAAATTGATCAACTACCTTTGATCTCTCTTCCTCACCATGTCAAAATGAGCATGACACCAGGGCTAAGGTCAGGAAGTCATCCCTTTAGAACTATACACACAGGCACTCCTTGCCCAGCCAACTGCTTTCTGCTCAGTTTCTTTAAACAATCTTTTTTTTTAAATAAAACTAGTAAATAACCCATTAAAACCAATTCTACAGAGACCTCTATCATGCACATAAGAAAAAAACCAACTATTTTTCCAAACTGTTGCAACAGGACCCTCTATTATTTTGAAATAGCAGGTTAGCTCATTAGCTTAGTACTAATTAACTGTCTACTTATTCCACGCCTTGAATGTTTGCAGAGGGTATGTTAACTGGCACCCTGCATTGGGAGGATCACAGCAGAAAACGAACATCAGCCATCTCCTCACAGTAAAGCAAGGAAGCTGAGCAATTTCTGCTGTTGAGTGCAGCATATAAAGGTATCCGTGCTTCCCCCACTCTCTTAATTCTATTTTTTAAGCCTCATTTAGCCTGCAGTTACATCTTGGCACATTCTGTGTCCAGCTAGAAAAATCATTACTACTAATCCAAAAAAGGTAAACTCCATTGAACCGTATGATAAGTATCCCTTGCACTCCTGTTTCTTCCTAGCCTGTCCTGCAATTGTGTCCCAATCTGCCAGCATTAACACAGATACACAGCGGTATTTATTTGATGCCTATTCCACCAAGCTGTATTCACACTAAATCCTCCATGTGTATTTAATAAATCACACTAGTTAGGTGGGCAGGATTAGTTCCAAGTCACCTAATGACTATATCATGAGCTGCAGTATTAAAGGGATTAATATTAATCTTAGCCATTTCAATTCACTGCGAGAGGCCAGTCCCTGCTCCAACAGAAGCCGCAGTAGGAAGCGCAAGAAATTCTAAACAAGAGCATGAAGATTAATGAGGGTTTCCACATTCTGCCTGTGAGTCTTCTCTACCAGGATACAGGGCAGCGAATCCCCAGCAAAGACAGGCTCATAAATAAACACACAACACCACAAATACTTCGAGCAGCTGAGCTGGGCACAGAGTTGTTTTCACTCGCTATCTGCTTCTCCTGTAACCCACACCTCTGAGCACACTCAAGAATTTGAAAGGCTTGCACAGCGGCCGATTTGTTTTCTTTCACATAAAAGCACACACCTCATTACTCATAATAAATTACTCATTTTAAATGAGCTTGCGGAACCAACAGCTAAAGTGAGCTGTGTTCAGAGAGGATGAGAGCAGCAGGGGAATTTGAAAGGGTAACTCACTGCACTGAGGTTAAAAAGGATGTCAGACTCCAACAGATATGACCTGCTTTATTCTTTGCAATGATCATTACAAGCAGACGGAGTTCTTAAAAATTGAGAGAAAGCCCTTTCTGAAGTATTTGTGTTAAACTGAAGTATAAAAATGGACTGACACAATCTGATTTTCTGACAAGAGTGCTGCACTCCACAGCACCAGCAAAGATCCCATGTAAGGGTCTTGGCCTTACCTTAACTGACATGAAAGAATGTAAATCCTAATCATTAGCATAAAAAAATCCAGAAGTTCAGCATTGGTCTACTGTAAATTTAGATGCAGTTGAATGCTGAAAAAGAAGTAGCCTTTTACAGTTCACAGCTAATTCAGAGTACCACAGAATGTATAAGAATCAATCAAACAGCTGCATTCTGGAGACTAGCTGGAAAAAACATTAGATGAAAAAGGGAGAGTTGAGTCAGCAATATTTTCTGCCCCCACTGAAAAACTCTAGACCCTCAAAGAGAAAAAAGTCAGAGATCAGTTTAAACTGGAATATAGGCCTGTCACAAGCTATTAACAGCTCAGCAAGTCCTCCAGGCACAAGAGCAGCCTCAAAAACTCAGTGTGGATACAGTGCCGAGCTGAGTACAATATACCCACTTGGAAGCAAGTGGCTCACAACCAACAGAACAGAAAGGGACCACTGCATTAAACACGACAGAGAAAAAGTCTTGAGTCTGTGTTACACTAGCACAAAAGTGATGAGAGGGAATGGTGCCAGTTTATCCAACTTCATACACTAAATGTGAGCAAACAGACTGAAAGTGGAACCGCATCACGTGCAGCTGAGCAGATGGGAAGGGATCCATTTAGTGCACTGCCCAGTCCTTCCAGAGGCAGAATGGAGCAGAGATGGAGTTGACATTTCTGTATTTGTAAACAATCTGCTGTTTTTTCATATGAGAAATATCTGGCAGCAAGGAAGTGCACAGCTCACACTCTTACACCTGTTTGTCTTGTTTGTTCTGGGGAGTTGTTTGTTTTTAAAGAAAGGACAAAGAAGGAAAATTCAAGATTCAACAAGGCACACTGTGCACGGTTTTTATACCCTACTGGTCTTCAGCAATCAAAGAGCTCAAGTCCCAATGCACCTTTTAAAAGGTAAAGGTTTGCTACAGGCCATGCAGCTAAAACTATTTCAGATGCTGGAGGAAAGATTTTGTAGGCCATGCTATTTTGGAACATTTTACATTCCAAATGCACATTCAGATATAGGCAGACCATCGAATGTATTTTTTAGGACAAGTAGCCAGACAGACAATATAGCCACATAAATGTTTAAATATTTTTAACTCTAGAATGGCTGATTTTTAAAATTACATATGTTGGGTTTGATACTTAAAACTCCACAAAACAAAATCCTCAACCTCATGATTCAAAATTGTTATTAAAACCAGCAAAATAAAAAAGTCTGAAGGTTTTAGGTTCACATTAAGCTGTCCACAAATACCATTATGGTTAGTCCAACTACAAAGTAGTATCTGCCAAACTTCTAAGACTGCAAAAGGCCGGAGCACTTGACATGTTTTCATCTATGCACACCCTTAATACTGAATGTGCAGACTCCAATGCAGAATACCAGCCAAAAGAAACAAAGTAGTAAACCTTATACTCTTGTGACCAAATGGGAATCATTAGTAATCTTTTCACATTTACTCTAGTCCAATCTGAAATGCGTACTCAAAAACTGTAGTAGCTCACTTATAAATTCTATTTCTGGTTCTCTTAAACAAGGCAGTCTTTATCAAATCTACTTTTAGCAGTCGGGTTTTAGTGGAAGACAGCCATCCTGCTTGCTGTTTGACCTGTGAAAGCTCTGCCTCTGGTAACTTAGCTGACATAATGTTGTGAGCAAAAATCTAGTGTTCTTCTAAGTTTCACTTCTAGAAGTTTTTTGTTGTTATAGACCAAAACTGATTGAATAATGTTATGCATTAGACACTTTCTAAGTTGTTTTGTTTTCTGTGTTTTTAGGGTTCGGGGAGAGGGGTATCTCTTAAATGCAGAAAGTAAGACATTGAAAATAGAGCCATGTACCACTGCAGAGAACACAGTCTGCAACTTTCACCTTATTTTACAAAGCAAATAAAAGAAAACTGCGCTTACAGCTTCAGAAAGGGGGTAGATGGAAGGGTATTTTTAGTGCTTTGGCAGAGACAAAGACAGTCCCAGTCCCAGACATTCTTGTAGTGCTAACAGGCTGCAAAACCCTCATACGAAAGATGTTATTCAGACCTGTGGACACTGTATAAATATAGGCGTATGTGAGAACTATTTCTGTGCACGATAGCAAATTTTTCCTCCCCATGAAGTCCTCTATAGATGAAGCCATTCTGCCTGCTGCTGTGTCCACAGTCCATTCTGCACACAAGGTCAGGCCCATCCAGTGGAGCTGCATCAGTCTCCTGGAATGCTGAAGTCCACATATTTGCCATTCAACATGAAAACTGCTTTTCAAGTTCAATCAGCTATAAATGTTGCTTTGTTTTAATTTTCCACTGAACTTCCTGGAACCCATTATCAGACTGTCAGGGATGTATATTTAGCAATGGCAACACGGCCTCTTTGCCGCTGCCCCACTGCTCATGTCACCTCCAATAAACAGAAAAACAATCCACCAGCAAATGACACTTTTGCAGGCTATTTACTGCCAGCATGAGGTAGTGGGTGAAACTGGAAGTGCACAGGGAAGCCTTCATCCCTTTAATAAAAATAAAAACCAAAATCATTTAAAAATTAAAAAAAAAATCAAGTGATCCCTAATGAGAGAGACAAAAGGGAACATTAATTTACCACTTACACATTAAGCCTCATCTAGTGTCTTCAGCTAATACCTACAAGACTCAGTCTAAGTGAAAAATGTTTGCAGAGAAAACCTGACTCAGTGAAAATACTTGCCTCCTACACCTCTAATGGTCTACATTTCAGAGTGTTTTTAAATGGTCATGTGGGATCTGACTGCATTTGCATAAATGATTATTCTTATACAGTACTGCTCAAGTACTAGAGCTTAAAAAAAATACAATCACAGGATGGTTTGGGTTGGAAGGGACCTTAAGGATCACCTAGTTCCAAACCCTCTGCCATGGGCAGGGACACCTTTCACTAGCCCAAGTTGCTCAAAGCCCTGTCCAACTTGACCTTGAACATTTCCAGAGACTGGGCATCCACAACAACTCCAAGCAACCTATCCCCGTGCCTCACCATCCTCATAGTGAAGAATTTCTTCCTTATGTCTAATCTAAACCTGCCCTCTGCCAGTTTGAGGCCATTACCCCTTATCCTATCACTACATGCCCTTGTAAAAATTCCCTCTACAGCTCTCTTGTAGCCCCTTTAGGTAGTGGAAGATGCTGTAAGTTCTCCCTGAAGCATTCTCTTCTCCAGGCCGAACAGCCCCAACTCTCTCAGTCTGTCTTCACAGGAGAGGTGCTCCAGCCCTCTGACCATCTTTATGGCCTCCTCTGGACTCACTCCAACAGGTCTATGTGCTTCTTATGTTGGGGACCCCAGAGCTGGACACAACACTCCAGATGGGGTCTCAGGACAGCAGAGTAGATGGGGAGAATCACCTCCCTTGACCTGCTGGCCATGCTGGTTTTCGTGCAGCTCAGAACATGGTTGGCTTTCTGGGCGCAGGTCATGTCAAGTTTCTCATCAATCAATGTCCCAAGTCCTTTTCTTCAAGGCTGCTCTCAATCTACTCTCCTGCAAGCCTGTATTTAGCCTTTGAATTGCCCTGCCTCAGGTGCAGGACCTTGCATTTGGCTTTGTTGAACTTCACGAGGTTCACACCAGCCCACCTCCCAGGGTTTGTCAAGGTCCCTTTGATGGCATCCTTTCCCTTCTGCATGCTGACTGCACCATCCAGCCTGGCATCGTTGACAAACTTGCTGAGGGTGCACTCAATCCCACCATCCCTGCCACCAGCAAAAATGTTAAACAGCGCCAGTCCCAATACTGACCCCTGAGGAACTTGTCACTGACAACTGAGCTGCTTGTCAGCGATTTCCACTTGGACACTGAGCTGTTGACCACAACTCTTTGAGTGTGACCATCCAGCCAATTCCTTATGTACCGAATGGTCCATCCATCAAATCCATGTCTTCAGTTTAGAGACAAGGATGTCACGTGGGACAGTGTCAAACGCTCACAAACCCAGGTAGAGGACACCAGCTGCTCTTCTCTTATCCTCAACACTGTAACCCCATTGTAGAAGGCCACCAAATTTGTCAGGCATAATTTGCCCTTAGTAAAGCCACAGTGGCTGCCACCAGTCACCTGTCTATTTTCCATGTGCCTTAGCACAGCTTCCAGGAGGATCTGCTCCATGGTCTTGCTGGGCACAGAGGTGGGGCTGACTGGCTTGCAGTTCCCCAGGTCTTCCTTTTTAAACTCTTTTAAAATGGTTGTTAGGTGGAATCTTCACTGGACTGCCATGTATTCTCAAATATAATGGATAACGGTTTAGCCACTTCATCTGCCAGTTACCTTAGCACCTATGGATTCACCTAATGAGGTCCCATGGACTTGTGCATCTTCAGGTTCCTTAGGTGGTCCTGGATCTGATCTTCTCCTATAGTGTGCAGTTCTTCATACTCCTAGTCCCTGCCTTAGCCTCCTGCAGCTTGGGCACTATGACTGGAGCACTCATTGGTGAAGACTGAGGCAAAGAAGTCATTTAGTACCTCAGCCCTCTCTGTACCCCAAATAACCAGGTCTCCTGTTTCCTTCCAGAAAGAGTTCACATTTTCCCTAGTCTTCCTTTCACCACCAATATACTTACAGCAGCTTTTCTTACTGCCCTTGACATCCCATGCCAGATTTAATTCTATCAGAATTTAGCTTTCCTAACCTGATCCTTAGCTCCTCGGACAACTCCTCTGTATTCTTCCCAGACTACCTGTCCTTGCTTCCACCCTCTGTAGGCTTTGTGTTTCAGTGTCCAGGAGCTCCTTATTCATCCATGCAGACCTCTTGGCATTTTTGCCTGAATTTATCTTTGTTGGGATGCATTACTCCTGAGCTTGACGGATGCAGTTCCTGACTATTAACCAGCTTTCTTGGGCTCCTCTTCCCTGCAGGGCTTTATCCCACTGGACTCTACCAAGCAGATCCCTGAAGAGGCTCTCCTGAAGTCTGGATTAGTAAGCTTCCTGTGCACCCTCCTTGCTTGCCCTAAGGATCCTGAACCCTACCACTGCATGGTCACTGCAGCTGAGGCTGCCCTTGGGCTCCATATTCCCCACCAGCCCTTCCTTGTTGGTGAGTACAAGGTGCAGTATAGCACCTCCCCTGTTAGCTACTCTATCGCTTGGAGAAGGAAGCTACCAACAGTGCACTCAAGGAACCTCCCGGGTTGGTTATATCCTGCTGTGTTGTCTCTCCAACAGGTATCAGGGTGGTTGAAGTCATCCATGAGGACCAGGACTTGTGAACATGAGGCTGTTCCTACCTGACTACAGAGGGTTTCACCTGCTCGGTCTTCCTGGTTGGGTGGCCTGTAGCAGGCCCTTCTGTAATGTCACCTGTCCCTGCCCTCCCTTTAATCCTGACCCTTAAGCTCTTGGTTGGCCCCTCATCCATTTGCAGGCAGAGCTCCATGCACTCCAGATGGTCACTGACATAAAAGGGGACACTCTCTCCCTGCCCTTCCTAAAAAGCCTGTACCCTTCCATTCCAACACTGCAGCACAGGAACCATCCCATCATGTTTCTGTGATGCCAGTAGGATCATAGCTCTTCAGGTCTATAATCCTAGTAGAAAACTAAGATAATGAAGTCTGGTCCACCTCCCTGCTGAGACACTGCCTCATAGAGAAGGCGTCTCACTCTGTTTTGCAAAATAGTTTTAACAACATCAGTCTCTCTCAAAAGAAACAGAAGACATCAGCAACTGGGAAAGGAACACAGATACAAAGCTCAAACAGCTAATGGACTGCAGTACATTGTTAGAACCTTCTATGATAGATGGAAAGCTACATGAGAAAATAAGAAAAATAATAGTAATTCAAAGCATTTCATACAGAAAAGGAAGTTTGCTTCAAGAAATCAGAAAATCACCAAATCAAAGTATTGAAACCCCTTGATACAACTAATATCTACATGCGACTCTAGTGTGAACCATCAGTCTGGCCTTCCATTCTTCTGTTTATGGCAATCTTCACATGAGACTTGACAGCAAATACTGCTTTAAGCCTGCAGAGATGCGTAAAGCCAAGCTCTGAGATTTTACCGGTCTGTAGATCTAACCACTAGATTTTTCAGTGGAAAAAATATATAGTGAATACACATGCTGGTCATTTCTAATTTCTAGTCTGTCTGAACCAACAAAGGTTTAGGTACCAATAACTGAAAAAGCACTGAATGAAAAAATCCAATCTTTCTCAACAATTTGGAGTACTTTGTATACCACATTAGTCAGAAATGTATCCAAAATCTCTATAAAATCTGGTACATCAATGCCAGAATTACAATTCTTGCATGTTGAAACATGCCAAGTTTTAGGTGAGTTTATCAAAAGACTTTTCACCAGCACTATGAACACGGATAAATCAAAAAGTGTATACTGAGTAAATGCCACCTCTCTACTGTAAGCACAGGCAGCCTCTTTTCCTTTCTCTTCTACTCAGTTGCTTCATGAGACTTCTTGTAACATACAAGAGCTTAAAGCAAAATTTGTACAACATCTGAATACACCAAACAACTCAGCAGCTTCCTGCCACAAACAGTAATAGATAGACAGTAATTAACAAGACAGCTTTTTTATTAAAGCTAACAGTAATTTTGTATTTACTGCCCGTGCTTCAGAAACTGGAGTATCTTCCCTCTATTTTCTGTCAGACTTAATTGTGGACAAATCAACAAAATTTAAACAGCAATAACAGCAAACTTTATTGCCTGAGATCCCTTAAAAGAATACAATAAAACCTATTAGGCAAGAAAAAAACCCTACACTTGCAAATTGCATAAAGGTGAACTACGAGGCAAGTCAATTTAAGACTGGACAAAGAAAGTTGTCATCATCTAGGGATTGTGATAACTATCTCCCTGAAAACATGGTCTTGTGACACCTAGATGTTACCTCTGCTATACTTGCTTTACATACTTCATCTAAAAAGAATAATGACTGACTTTTGCTGAGGAAGGAAGCTAAATATTAGGAATAAAACACCCTAAAAATTCAAGCTAAGGACTCTGAGCCCAGTAGTTGCATCAACAAAGCATGACTCAGTGCTGAGCATTTCTTGCAAGCAGGTATCTAACACTGCAGAGGTGTTCACAGCATCAATGGCCATCCATCTTCTCAACAGAGAGTTGAGCATGGCAGACTGTTTTCCACCTCTGAAAACACCTCAGAATGACTGTAATAGACGTGTGGCTGCAAGTACTTTAAAGACAGAAGAATTAGATGAAAGAGCAATAAAACATTAAATTATCAATAAAATAAAACCTCACAACCCTAAACACAAATACACATCAGCATAATGTTATGCAAATACCTGACTGTTCTCCGAACAAGGGTAATACAATGTAATCTTCTCAGGGCTTAAATTTATTACTTTACACAGCATCTGAGTGACCAGACCTAATTTCTAGCTGGGTTCTTTGAATATTGTAACAAATTAAGTTCTACAAACATACATCAAAAACATACAGAACATGGTATAGAAAGACCCTTGCAAACATTCAGACTCAGTGCAGCCAGATCAGCAAATGGAAATTCTACATGAACTCTGAGTGGAATCTCTTTCCACCTTTCAGATAATTTATAGCTTAATGTCAGCTAAACATAGTAACTAATCCCATTTGTCCACTGAAAGTAAATTCTTGGCTGCTCTTCCAATGTCATTGCAGACATTGCTGTCAATCCCCAAACTGTGGCCTGCCCAATCAAAGTGTCAGCACTTACCTGCTGTTCAACACTTCAGACACATGGGCTGTCATATCAGTCAGTGACTGATCAGGCGCAGAAATCAGAGAGAGCTTTCTCTTGACAACCAGATATGATCAGAGTCCAAGTTACGCATCAGTCTCCGACGCCTAACCAGTGCATGCTCACATCAGTAGAAGGCAGCTGTACTGGTTATGACAAAGCTGCCATCATTTCTGCAAATCCTTGGTAAGAACAGGCCAATGAGAACAGCGGTAGGTGCAAAAAACAATCTCCTCCTCCTTTTCTGTGTGTGAGTAAGTTCAAAAATGCTAAACAACCAGTCCAAGGAGCAAAAGTTCTCTGCAGACTCACAGAAGAAGTGAAAAAACAAGGAGAAAGAATGACCATCTTGAGCCTGAGTTCCCACCACAAAGTCTAAATTCAGCGCTGAAGAAAGGACTCATTCTTGAAATAAGACTGGTCTTTCTCCAAACGCACTTTAAGTTTTAAACAAAGTGAAACATATCAACTGAAAAAGATAGTAGAAACAAAATGGTATCATTCATCTTATACTCAGAGGGTACTGAGTAGCTGAGAAAGAATTTTAATTTATACCTGTGTTTTTTTGGAGGTTCAGAAGGTAGTCCTGAAATTTAAATCTTGCATGTGCATTTTGTTTTTTAAGCCACCTCTCTCCCTGACTTTGACTACATATGAATCAATGAATGAAAAGTAATTTAGTATTTATATTTAGAATTTTAAATGCTTCCAGGATCTTGTGTTGTGTATTGTTTCTGTCTTTGCAAGGTAGAACTCCACAAAACTCATCTGGCATGCTCTTCTAGTGGGAAGAAGATACAGCCATCTTGTCAAGACACTGTTCCCTCAATGAGTCCACAGCCCAAAGGCAACACTGAGCAAACGCTGGCGAGAAAGTCTGACACGGTGCTATTTCTAGCTCACACCAATCACTTCAACACAAGCAACATGGCCCCAATAAAACAGGTCCAGCCATTCCAGTACTAAGTTTATCAGTAATAATGTCAAAGCTCCACAAAACTTTTCTTCCTGTCACAAGTGCAAAAAGCCTATGCCAGTATGACCTTAGATTGTTTTTAGCTCATGAGTTAAGTTTGCCCAGTGCTGTCATCTTCTAATACGGAGCATGTGCCGGACAGCAGGAAATGACTGCAGAAGCCACAGCTGTTGCAGAACCCAGTCTTCATCTTCCAGCCGTATTTCCTTCTTTGATCAACATGCTCAATGACTGAAAATGGATGGTGCCCCAAATCTCCTAATAATAAAGACATTTCCAGCATTCCCATCACTACTTCAAAGGCAGGAAAGTCTATGAAAGAACTGTTACTTCTCTATCCATCTGCTTAGGAGCTGAAGTAGAGACTTGCTTTTCTAGCATTGTGCATTCACAGTGCTACACCAACAAATCATGTTCAAAAGGCTCAGAAAAATTCAGTACAGTCCAACAAAATATAATACAGAATAACACCTTTTCTTTATAATTTTACGAACATTATTTTAGAATAGAAGTGACTGACTGCAAATGCACACTGCTACGAAGACTTGATGCCACTGGGAGTAATACGATTATTAGAGGCTTTCTAGTCCATATTCAAAAAGAAAAGTTACTAAATTCCTTTGCCCACAACTATCTTCCAGTTCTTTTCTCCATACGAAGAAAATTACAATCTCGGAGAAAGAGGGGAGTGGAGAAGCAGAGACGTCTGAATTTCATCCTAATCTCCTATTCTCAGTTCTCTATTTGGCTAAATTAAAACATAAAACTAAAGTAAGAAGCAAAAACTGCCAGAAAGGAAATCTCTCACTTCAGTGTACTTCACCAAGCCACATTCAAAAAGCTAGCACTGCAGTTTGAGACAACATTAGATCTACAAGAAACACAAATATAATTCCTCAGAGTGTGTAAAAACAGAGTTCCTAAGGAACCCAGGAAGGTCCATTCTGTGCTTCAATGCCCATATCTGTAAAGTGGCAGCAATGTTTCCTCTCTCCTGCTCTGTGCCACGCTTAACTAAAACATTTATGCATGCTCAATGCTTAAAAACAACTGGCTTAACCATACTTGGGAGTTTCTGAGAGCTATCAAAGTACAGTTAATATTATTAAAACAGATACATTAAAGCAGTAGCTCACACTTTGATTTAATCAATACAGTACAATTAGTCAACAGATTCCTGTGAACTATTTTCATTTCAATCACTGTTGAACACCATTCTGCATCCATTACAAACCTGTAACTTTTGTTTTTGATTCCAAAGTAGTATAGCCAACTTTTAGTATAGCAAACTTTTAGTTTGAAAACAAATGGATTCCACTATATTGGGACTGATTGCAACTTGATAGCTTGAGTAGCATACGAGGACTCTCCCAGCAGATGAACTCCTTTCCTGTATAGTCCCTTCCTTCAAAAGTATATATGGAGGAATAACTTTTTGCATAAGGAAAACTGCCTCACAGTTTAAGTAATTACTTTAAAAAGCTAGCTAAAAAAATTTTAAAATCCCTACCCACTCCATGTGCCTTACTTTTACCCAAGTATATCTCCCCTTAACAGAAAACAGGGACTGTCAAATTTCTCCCTGAATATTCTGCTCCCATTAGCCTATAAAAATCTGTAGCTGAACCATGGTATGAGTGATAATTAGTCCTAAACGTCAGAGAAATACTACTTCATGATTCAGAAGCAGAACTGTCTGGATGTATGGTGAAGAAGTAGAATATCTGTTTCCCAGTTCCAGTTAAATCCCTCTACACATTCAAGAAGAGGAGGCATTCAGTCCCTTTTGCAAACAAAGTGGACATCAGAGGAAAGCATTAATGTACAATTTGATGACCCACCAATACCTACTCAATCATCTCTTCCCTAAGCGAGAGGAAGAGATGCTACCTAATGAATAAGAATGAGACATTCATTAGGGTTTTGTTTACACATTATTATTCAATACTAACTTTCAAAATGAACTATGATAAACAGAAGAAAGGTAATCTATAGGTGTTATTATGCAGAAAAGCTGCTGTGATTTAAAATCACTTTCTCCCTTAAAACAAATTAACATTTAAAGTATGGATAAATTTTTACTGGGGAGTAAAGTGATTGCTTACAGAAGGGACTCAGGGTAGGGGGAATTACTTGCACACAATACAACAATAGTGCAAAGATAACACAAAACTGGGTATTTTCATGCATAAATAAACATATTATTGTAGTACCATCTGCATGACTTGCATTAGAACATCTAATTTAACAATAATCTTTAAAAACTCTAGGAAGAGTGGAAAAAACAACACCTGTAGAATTCTAATTTGGGGGCAAAAGTACACTCATCTTCATTTTTACATATTGTCCTTCATCTCACACTTTCCCCTTCATTTAGTCTGCCTACCAATACATGCTCAGTGCTAGAAAACAGCTTTGTGTGCTGTCAACACTACAGACTAGAATGAAAACTTATTTTTATTGCCTGCAGGCTGCACACAGGCAAACCACTGATTCTGCCTAGCAAAAAACCAAAAATTAAATTAGGAAGGTACCCTTAATCAGTACCGGGACTGCTGGCCTCAGCCTCTCTTCTCTCTCCTCCACTTCACAATGCCTATTATCTAACTGAAAAGGAAAACTTTGATCCTAATGGTTTCCGACACCTGATGAGAATAAAGAAACACAAAGGGACCTGGTGATGTGTTATTTAACGCATGACTGTTTTAATAGGGCTGTCTAATTTTTGGAGGCACAGGGCCCATATCCAATGCCCCTCACAGCAACCCATCAGCTATTTGCCACATTCCATTCACCACATCACATGATTGCATTATTGGCAGTTCCCGAAGGTTAGTTTAATCAACTTTTGTATACTATGATAATTTCCTGGGTTAGAAAAGGTTAATTAGAAGCAGAACTAAGAGCAGAACAATTTGCTATATTTCAGCATTACGAAATTTTTGCTGTTCACAAAAATCTCAGAACTATGTACAAACCACAACCACTTACATGGTATTACTGTATTTTTCAACCTTGTGTCCTCTCAGGTGTCCTTAGTCTAATTTTCTCAAATGTGAAATTTAGGACACAGACTGACAAAGTTTTTCCAGTTTTCATTTCTCTAAATATCAATTCACCTAACTGTCTTGTTGCTGGGTATGTCCAAGGCCTTTAAAGTGACTTGTAATTTCTGCATAGGTCAGCTGCACAGGGAGAGCAATTATTACCTCCAGTGCTGCAGCAGGTTATATCCACTGCTGTATCCATCCACATCTCAAGCTGCAGAAGTTTCAGATCATTAAAGGACAACTTCTTTTTTAAAACCTACTTTTGCCTTTTATGTCTAGGTTAGCTATATTCCCTATTAGCAAGTTTGAAAAAGTAATCTTCCATTAAATCCCAACTCAGCTCAAGACAAAACCCTTACATCTCCATTTTTAACTAATTCCTGTGTAAAGAAGCTTACTGATAAATTCTCAGAAATCCCATTCTATACTTGTTACCCTACACATTCACAGCGGACATACTGAATTTCTTGTCACAAAGGAAATCAACTAAATCCAGGCTTTTGTTTTAAAACTTAGCCTTAAGGAGGAAATGGCAGTTAGCATTTCTCCTGACAAAGCTGGCATGCTACAATTGCTTTAAGTTGAAATGGGAAGGCAACATTAGTGTATCAGACAATTTTTTTTTTTTACTTGCAATGGTAAGGGAGTAAAATAAGTACTTTTCTGACACAAATTGGTCCCATATTTCAGTTTTTAAACTGAATTTTCCTATAAAGAAAAGAAAGTCCCTCCCATCACTCTGCTCCCCGAGAGGGTTCATATACAAGCTTCAAAAATTTAAATGCCAAATTGCAAACAGGAAACTGTCCCTGCTTTGTAAAAGAGGTAATTCTCCAAGCAGCCAGTTGAGTAATCATCCTTACCACGAAGTTTAACTCCATGGTAAAAACCAAAACTCATCACCAAGTAATCTGCCTGATAAATTCTGCTATTTCAAAAAGTGATACCACCAGCCAGTCTAAAACCAAGGGATTCAGCTAAAAATTGTAAGAGATGACACTCAACATGAACAAATACAAAGAATGGTGAAATCAGATTTGGTTATTGTAGGAATTATTTGCCTCCACAAATGCTGTAAAATTTGTGTTTGTTACACCTCAGAGCAGATGAAATCTGTCACGCAGAACCAGGGGAGATACACAACGCAGCAAACAGCCACATCTGCTTTCTAATAATGCAGGGAAGGAGACAGCTACGGTTAAAATGTGTTACAGAAGAACAACGGTCCTGTTTCACCACTGCTTCATCAACCACCATCAGAATTACCACCACTCTGATTTACACTATACCCCAAAGCCCCCACAGCAGACCAATTGCCGAGTAATTGCTATTCAGCCTCTTGCAAACCCTACTGGTCAGACTTAATCCAGCAGGACAGCGGCTGCTGTTCAGAAGCTGGTTTTGTATCCTACACAATGCTTCTGTCAGCACTCCAAACACCCCAGACCAGATTAATTACATTTGCCTGGGACCCTCCATCCACCCAACATATTGTTGAAAGCTGTTGAAGCAGGGCAACAGTTGTAACCTTCTTCACACCAGACATAAGCCAAACTTGTCATTCCCTGTTTAAAGCGCCATTAACTGGCCAGATTTACAGCTCCTAACCAGCCGCTTGGCAGTACATGGTAATGACTTATAGTAATCACTACAGTTTGCCCCAAGTCATGTGGAAACTTGGGAATCTTTTGCTCCTTCAGACTGGGATACACAGGTAACAGCATTTCATCCCAAAAGACTCTCTCTTTGCTTCCAGCCACATGACACTTGAAGGCCCACACAGGAACCAGAACCCCGCAATTGTCTCTGATTCTGGTAATATGAGCGGCAGTAGGAATGATGCTATCACTCCAGTAATTTATGTATAGAATCGAATGCTCAGTTATTAAAAAGCCTAAATGAAAAAACTAAACAGAACAACAAACAAACAAGTAAACCCACAAAACAACCCATCAGCACAATAACCTCCAAACCTTTAAAAATGAGACCTGCAGTGTTACATGGTTGGCTTAAAAGAAAATTCACTACTACCCTTTCTACATTTGGTCATTTATCAGTCCATGAATTCTGAAGCAACATCCTTTAAACAACTTACACTACATTTTTCTTTACAGACATGTAACACTAATAATAGAAGAGATACATCAATGTGATTCAATATTCAGAAAGGAAGAGAAAATTACAAGATGTCCTTCAAATGCCTTCAATAGATGCAAGACATCTTCAAACAGGTAAGCGAAGTGACCAGGATGAAGGTGGATATAAGTCACATCAGACAGCCTCTGTAGTTACTTGACACCAAGGAAACCTTCCCAAAAGTCTTTCAAAGGGCAGTGTGTGGGAGTGTCATCCCAAACATTTTCAAACAAAAACAACAGAAAAAAGTTACACAGAAGAGAAAAATTAAGTATGCATCTCACTGAAATAAATTGCATCCACTTTCTAATAAAATAACAGATTAATCCTTTATGCTTCCAGGCAGCCTGTTATCCATGTAGAAATCTTCTTCTCTCCCATGGCTTATTTCAAGCCACATCTGGCCTATATTATTGGCACAATCAAGACTCTGCAGGCCAAGTCATCTATACAAAAGGCAATTACCTCTTGTTTTGTTTTAATTTTATTCATGCCTTTTTAGTTAGCTGTTACCGCAGTCCCTGCCAAATGGTCTTCCTCACTACTTTTCCGAGGCTCCAGAAATCTGGGTGGACCACATTTAAATTGATCATTGAAAAGGAAAAAAGAAAAGCCTCTGAGATACCAAAGTCTCTTACTGCAGTCACCAAGGAGAGGACAAGCTTTATGCACTTTACTTCCCTTCCCTCTCATTCTGACTGATTAACCACGACCTTGTGTTTAAAATTGCTACTCGGGTCAAACCCTTCTGAAGGCCTGGCTCATCTATAAAGCACCAAGGTTAATCTTCAACAGATTCCATTACAGTCCCTACATCTATTCTAGCAATGTTGTTTGAACATGCTTCCTCCACAGACCAGGTCTTTTTCCAAGGTGGTGTTAGCTGTCTTGTTATTTTGAGAAAGCAGACTGTGTCCTTCTCTTCAGCCCCCATACACAACCCCTCCCATCCTGGGCAAAATGGAACACAACACAGGCTTTGCCCGCTGCAAGGAAGAGGGGTATAAACACAGCAGTACAGTGACTAAGGACAGTGACAAGCAGGCTTCCCTTTGCTGGTGTTGCGCTCAAGTCATCCTTGCCCACCATTATTTCACTTAGCAGCAAAAAGTCATTTGCACAGGAGATGTGACAAGTTAACACATTACTGTAAGCGGTTGCCAAAAGAGTTCTTTATTAGCCAGCCTTTAAGCAGACCTTGCTTGGCTAGCAGATAGCACAATAAAATACTTCTGACCATCACCTTTCTGCTTCAGAACACCAAGCTCAAGAATGAAATAGTATTCTAGCATTGAGGCCACTCAGAATCAAGACTTTTTTACTGAACAGCAGCAAGCAGGCACAACCTCAGAGGTGAGTCCCTAGTGCTACAGACATCTGTTTGTCACTCTCATCATGACACTGAGAACTTTGCAAGAAGCAACCAGCTAAGTTTCCACCTACTGGGCAATTTACATTTAACCGAGTACAGAAACTCTTGGCTAGCTGCAGAACACCTCCAGAAAAGCATCTTTGCAATAGTTTAATTTATAGAAAAGGCATTAATATTAAAGCAAGCTGGCAGTGATCTTTGCTAAAATATTCAACATTTTTCTTTATTTTTATTCCTAGCACCAGATCAGTCTAACTATTTCTGCTATCTCAGGCATGCTAAATCCAGTAAACATGCTAAGTCATGAAAACAACTCTGTAAACTCACCTTCATGCCCCATACTTGTGCAGCAATACACAAAAAGCACACAGGAAAAACATCCTTGAAGTTATCTACACTGTGTCACTAGCAGTGAGGGAGAGGAACTGCAAGATACAGGTTCTGAATACACTGGGTATCTGCACTGTGTGAGGGTGTATATTGTACCAGCACAATTCAGCATGACGGAAGTTAACAAAATGGCTTTGTACATAACGCTACACAAAACATGCTATGTAAGTAGAATGACTTCTGGACATCCATACCATAGATTTATATATATAATAGCACATATATTTGTATATATATAATACCATAAATTTACATAAACACAGTGACAGAGGTTAGGGAACACAGTTGTTATTCCCAGATAGCACAGATGTGCTGACAGATGTAAACAGCATAGGTAAAACTGAGGAACAGATAGAACTGCTCTGGAGAATCCTGCTATGATGAAATAAGCACTAAAGATTGTGCCCAGCCTAGACTTTGCAGCTGTCTGCTCCACCTTCCTCCAAAATTATCAACCACTACAACAGACTTAAAGCAAACATATGGCCACTCCACAGCCATCTCATATGGAATGCACCAGATGATAAAAGTGTACAACTCCTGACCATTGTCCTGATCTGTTGACACGGATTATTTTTAATGGGCAGTTACATAACAAAAACTCCACCCTGCCAGCATAGCAGTTTGCGAATGGGAATGGTTTACAATATTGTATAAAACACCACAGTATGACTTGCCAGATCTCATCTGTCAACTGCCTTAGTCTACAGAAGCTATTCCAGGTAAGAAAAAGAACTTCCCACTCCTAAACCTTTTTTCTTCACCCACACTGAAGAAAGGCAAGGATGAGGACTTCACAGCTACTGAATGAGACCTATAACTAGCTCTCTAGGGATTAAATCTCTGTTTAGTCACCCCAACAGAAAGGGGATACATAGTCTTCATTCATATCTCAAAGATCAACATCACATAACATAGCTTTTTCACAGCTGAGTGGCATTTAAAACCAAAGAAGATTTAACAGTGGGGACTCCATTACTTCATTGACTGGATCAGAACAGCAAAGGCTCAAAAATGTTGCTGTTTCATCAGAAAGGACTAGTGTAAGATGAGCATGACCAGACATGCAGCTCTTCAGCCTTGAGTCCTATGCCTAGGAGCACCCAGGACAAGATGTAGGACATGGCTCTGCAGCTCAGAAGACACCAGTCCCCCTGTGAAAGCGGCCCACTCAATGACACAAAGAGATGAAATTTCTACCATGCGCTCCCTGTGCAGTGCCAAAGGTTAATATTCAGATGGCAGGTTCAGTTTCAAAGAGATACGTCTCTGAATTGAATTTAGGTTCAGAAGGCTTGTACTGAGCTCTATGTGCTTCTGAATCCTGGGATAACTCTTGCTCACTAAATGCTGGTATTTGTATGAATAAAAATGAAGGGATTTAACAAATCTTGTTCCTGCACACAGTTGTCAAAAAAATCTGACCTTTAGAACAGGAAAAAGAGGGGGGATTTAAAGGTTTAAAGAAGAGGCAGTGACTGCCTGACGTATAACAAACCTCTGAAAAATTATGAAGCAGTGAAAATCCCCTACAGGTCCCAACAAAATGTGTCCAATTTGCATTCCTGCAAGCCTTCCATACACACCACTCTTTGCCTGTGTGTACACAGGCAAATAAATCCCTAGGAATAATACAACTGGGACCTGAATCTGATCTCTGATATATTATTGCTCCAGAGCTCCATTCCAACCTTCACAAACGGCTTCTTTTTGTTCCAGATAACTAAATCAAAGCAGTCCTGATAAGCTTTCAAAGCAGGGAATGTGAGGAATGGTTTAATGAATGTTACAACTCAACCTATTACAGACTACAGGGCATTACAGCAGAAGATGGGAGAAAAAAAAAAGTACACATGACACTCATGTCTGGAAGTCTCATAAATTCAAATCCAGAAGCACCTGCCTTTTTAAGTCCCTTTATATTAAGCCCAACAAAAACTCAGTGCTGAGAAAAGGGACATAAAGAATGGGAAGTGAGAAGAAATGTGTCACACAAATACTGTTCTACTGAAAAGTTCCATTAGTTGTCAGTTTGACACAGAAAGATAAGAGTCTTAATGGGCTTCCATGAGAACAGACAGCGAAAAAAAAGAAGGCATAAACAGAAAGTAATAGCAAGAGGAAAAGGGAACATAAGTTATGGAAGACAAAGCTAAAAACATTTGGAAAAAGCATGCTC
Source organism: Scytalopus superciliaris (assembly GCA_013400415.1). NCBI lineage: Eukaryota > Metazoa > Chordata > Aves > Passeriformes > Rhinocryptidae > Scytalopus > Scytalopus superciliaris. The sequence goes on from VXBX01005632.1 coordinate 716,780, forward strand.
TTTTTGAAAAGCAGCTTCTCTGGCATTAACATTGGCCCTAAGTGCTATTTGTGCACTACAAGAAACTCAGGCAGCTTCTTCATGTATAAAACTTCACCTATGCATAGACAGCATACACTGGAAAGGTCTGTATCCTGGTCCCAAGTTCTGCCTTGTTTTCACTGCTTTGTCTGTCTCTCAAGTATTAAATGATTCTTCTCCCAAAACCAAAAATAAGGTTGCAGCATAAATATTTTACAACAGCCTGTTGTAGCTAATAAAGTTCTATGCTGTTTAAGTTTGTCCACTCAGACTGAAAGATAAACTAATACTTCAGGTGATTTTCATAAAGTGAAATTTGAGCTCAGAACATACCAGACACTAATGTATCTCATGACGGCAATGATCGATTCCCTTCCCATACATCCCACCACTTAGAAGGTGATCAGGAGGAGGTCTAGAACAAAGAAATTATGCTCCCACCTACATTCCATATTCCTGCATGTTCCTGTTTGCTCCTTTCATCGTCTTACTATGTGCATTCCTTCCCCAGAATTAGTAGTTAAACCAGTAAAACAGTGTAAAGTTTTCATCTGAAACAACTATCTTCTTCACACAATAAAACAGCTAAGATTATAAGAACAGGTCAGCAATTCATCATTTCCTGTCATAAATAAGGATTAAGTACCATAACCTCTCAGTATTACCTAGACAGTTGCAACTGAATTGTAGAATGCAGAATAATTATACTTACAGATTAAATGCTTCCTATTTACATGACAACAACTAGCAACACAGCCAGATAAGAGTTACAAGTAATTCTACAGCCATTCTGAATAAATCATCATGCAAATACATCCAGACTAAAGCCATTCTTATCATGAAACAGTGGTCCCAGTACAGAGCTCTGCAGAAAAAGCACCTGTAGAAGAGTTGTAAGTATTCTGGTGACTTTCCTCAAAGCAGGAGGTCCAAAACCTTCTATAACTATTCTAGAATTGCAGTCTTTCTGCAGTTTTCTGGGTTCTACTTATTACTGAATCTATCTTTCCTTACGGTTTCATCTAATGCAAATTATATACTATTATTCTTCCTGCTTCACATCTAATCGACATTTGATTCCCTTGCAATGTTGCAGAGCACTCCAGGCAAGATGTAATGACTAGCTGTAAGCAACAGAAATATGTACATTTTCTCTTTCTTTACTTAGTCATCTTCTCATTAACACAACAAACAAACAAAAACCAAAAACCAAAACAAAACAAAAAAAAAGCATTGCTTGTCCTGGACTGCATATACTTGGGCTTTGTGTTTCACAGAATCACAGAACATCCTGAGTTGGAAGGGACCCAAAAGGATCACCAAGTCCAACTTCTGTCCCTACACAATCAGCCCCAAGAATCATACCACGTGCCTAAGAGTGTTGTTCAAACGCTTCTTGAACTCTGTCAGCTTTGGTGCTGTGACCACTTCCCTGGGGAGCCTGTGTCAGTGACAAACACCCACTGGGTGAAGAACCTATTTCTAATATCCAACCTAACCCCCCCGATGCAACTTCAGGCCATTCCCTTGAGTCCTGTCGCTGGTCATCACGGAGATCAGTGTCTGCCCCTTCTCTTCCCCTCACAAGAAAGTTGTAACTGCAATGAGGTCTTCCCTCAGCCTCCTCTTTTCCAGGCTGAACAGATCAAGTGACCTCAGCCACTCCTCACATGGCTTCCCTCCAGGCCCTTCACCATCTCCGCTGCCCTCCTTTGGACACTCTCCAATAGCTTAATATCATTCTTACACTGTGGTGCCCAAAACTGCCCACAATATCCAAGGTGAGGCCACCCCAGTGCAGAGCAGAGCGGGACAATCCCCTCCCTGGCCCGGCTGGCGATGCTGTGCCTGATGCCCCCCCAGGACAGGGTTGGCCCTCCTGGCTGCCAGGGCACTGCTGACTCACATTCAACTTTGCCCTTGACCAGGATGCTCAGGTCCCTTTCCTGGCACTGCTTTCCAGCATCTCACTCCCCAGTCTACACGAACATCCAGGGTTGCCTTGATCATCTCTTTATGTTCAGAAACATTAAGTGTTTGTGGAAACTTTAAATGCTGATAATACACCAATATTCTATTTCTCATGCTTATTCAAACTAACACCCCTCTTATATATCTATGAATACTATTCCATATTTCATTGCACATAGTACTTTACAATTTCAAAGCCCTTTACAAATAATTACCTTGTGCTTTGGTCCTTTTGCATTTCTTTCAAATTTAAGTGATTGCAATTCTTTTTAATGCAACAGTCTGATTTTTTTAATACACTTTTAATGCACTGTAGACAATTTCAGCTTCTTGTCTTTAGAGCAAAACACGGCCACTTAAAAACAAAATATAAATGTCAGGGAAAGGAACAACATCATTTATTAAATGCTGGTAGTCACATAAGCAAAGATAATATATTCTGAACATATATTATGCTTAATTTCTGTTGCTAGATATCTGATTAAAAAGTCATTTGTTGCCATACATATTGACAGTTGATGTACAGAGAAACAAACAATGGTGTACCAGTACCAGATGATCACACAACACAGGTGTCCTTTGATATGAAATTTCACCTGCAACATGACATTCAGCCCTTTCAGTTTTAGTCCAGAGTGAGACAGGCAAAAGAAAAATAAAATAGAATAAAGAATTAGATTAAAAGGGCATTGAGGTACAGCATCTGAGCCATCTGAAGAGAAACAGAGACTTCAGACGCCAATTGCTGGAAGCTGGAACACCTGGAATAAGAGGCATGAATGCAGGCAACCATAATATGAACACAGGTGATTTTTTATTTTTTTTTAATGTACTGTTCCTTCTCCTGAAGTTTCCATTGCAAAAGGCCTAGGCAAGCCAGGCATGCTATGTAAAACAACGAGAAAATGGTAACAAGTCTTCAGTTGGCATTGTGAACAGGAAATGAGGAGGTTTTATGCCTGCCTATGTCATGACATGCAGTATTTGGATATGGTGCAATCAGAAGAAATAATGAAGTAATCCTGATGGCTTACAAATATTTTTGAAGGACACTACACTGACAAAACAGTTTAGCTAGTCAAGCACATTTTACTCAGAAGGCAGAGAACTCCATCTCTTATCCCACTGCTTGAAACGACAAAGTTTTTTGACAAGCTCTAGTCTGAACCAGTGGCATTCTCCAGCAAACTACTAATTTTTTTTCTAAATGCCAAAGAAAATTCCAACATCAGTTAAGCTTTTCAGACTTCTGAGGAGAAAAATTGAAGCTTATCATATCAAAATTTGTGAGACAATTTTTAGAATAGACTTTTTGCTCAGTGAAGATGTTAGCATTCATGTAACACTTTTTAAAACTATGTTATTTACCCCCCAACGTCCTTGGACACAAATTCTCTGCCTCCACATTCGTGTGGTATGCTGTGCACCTGTTGGTTGCTCCAGACACAGCCACATCACAGGGCCGCAGTGTGAGAGCTCACCACACTGTGAGCAGTGTGTAACCTCTCGGGACAAGTAACAGAATCAGTAAGTAACCACACGCAGCCACCATGCACAAAACTGTCAGGGTTTCCATCTTCCATAAATTCTTGAGCAAGTAGAGGAAGAAAACAGCCCACTACATTAAGAATATGCTGCAAACAGTACAAACTCCAATCTGTAATCATCTCCAACTTGCCTTGAAAAATTTCAGAAAGTCTGTAATTTACTGTTCCATTTTCTACTGCTTACATCTGTTAAGATTTTGTCATTACCCATGATTACACCTCTCTGTAAAGAATACAGCCTATACACTTTCATGCTTGCATAGACTTCTATAGGCCACTCTCTAATGCAGTTGGTTCAATTTTCACCACAAATGGTATAAACTGTGTTGAGACTTGAATCAACATCACGATACTTCAAGAAACTTTATACCTTTGCCAATCAGCTTTTGCTGGAGGAGAGCCTTGTGTTTGGCTTCTTCTACCCCTGCTCATCATCCGCACATCAACTGTCAATAAAGACAAGAATTTTAGAATATGGGCTCTCAGCCCATTTTCAAGGAGGGCATTGGTGGTTTGTTTGTTTGTTTGTTTGCTTGCTTGCTTTCTGCAACCACGTGGGCTAGCAAAAAATTTGCACCTAAGCAAAAGTCCAGTTTCTTCAGTATAATCATGTCTTGAAACTCTGGAAGTTACTTTTCACATTTAAAGCCCCTGCCTCTTTTCAAACACAGCTTAAACTAGAATAAAATGTGTGCCACTACTACTTAAACACTGTAGGAAATATTGGTATCAGTTCTCTATAGCTGCTCCTACTGATCTGACCATTTCTGGTAACACTCCCACCATAAGAACATACAGCAACAGAAAACAGCAAGTATTCAGAGCCTGCTGTTACCTTAGTCATGCTAAAGAAATAGGTATGTCTCAGAAATATAGGAAAACGTTACTCAGACAACAGACAGACAGCACTTCCTTTCCCAGAACAATCTGTCTCCTGCCTTGACAACCCATTCCTGCTATATTTACCCGACCAAATTTTGCCAGTGATATATTTCCAGATGCACTTGAGCCACATGTCCCTGTCAGTCAGACCAAGCACAGAGGAATTTGAGCAGAGAACAGCTCCTAGAAATCACTAGATGTTAATCCATGCTTCCTCTCTTGCTTGCCTGTAGAGTTAAAGGAGACAAAATGTGTAAAACATTATTCCTCGTTTATTTTGGAAGTAGGGACAAGAAGTACTTCATTTGATACAGCTATTTACTTTGCTCTCTTTATGGCTGACATAGACACTTGAACAGTAAAAAGAGAAAAATAATAAAAATTAAAAATACTTTAAAATGTAAAACATGAAGTTAAAAATAACTGTCTGTTTCAACTAATTAATACTGGATATCCAGCAGGAAATTGTAAGACTCTTAAAAAAATTCTCAATGCTAAACAAGGAGCTTATTTCTCTAACCTGCCATGGGAGAGCCAATTCCTCAAAAGAAAAAAACCAACTGTGCCAATCTTTGCTGGAGAAAAGCAACACACACCAGTTCTAGATTTCAGATAGTTCAATTTAAGAAACTTGATCAGCTGAAATTAGTTGAGTTGTGGAGCAATAAGAACAAGATCTAATGAAAGATCTGGACTAAGCCACTTCCTTATTTTAAGTTATATTCTTCCTATATTCTACCATATACTTTTGATCTTACGCTGTCTTTTCCAATCCTAACTATACAGCTAGGTTCTCTTATTTTCATAATTTTATAAAATGCTTAATACATGACTTCTGATAATTAATCTTTGCTCTTGCTGAACTTCTCCCTGAGTTCCTTTGAGCAAAGGACAAATAAACTTTCTTCCCCACCTCCACATCACTAAAAGATGCTCTTCACAGCTTCTACATCAATACCACTTTGATTCCAAAGTGCCTTTTTTGAGATTACAGCAATGGGTAGAAAACAAACCAATCCACCCCACCCCAGAAAAACCCCATCTAACCCCCCTGTCCCCTCAGAGAACACCAGTCACCTCTCAGAATCTTATTAGCAGGAAGACTTTGTCTTCACATTGGTGACCAGTCAGTGGAACCAAGGTATTCCTCAGTTCTAGGCACTATGAGTCTTCCAGAAAGGGCAATGAGCTAAATCGGTGATGCAAGAGAAAGAAGTGAACAGAGGAGCTGAAAGGGTTTAAAATTGTAAATATCCTTCCTTTGGCTCCCTCCTCCCCTTTTCTGGAAAGTGCAGACAGGCAGTTTCAACCTTTCCACCGTTTATTTAACTGGCTTAACAGAGGGTCCTAACAGGTCACAAATAAGCTTTTTAAATAAAAAGCACAAGTTGAAATCAACTGTGGATATATCAAAACTCCTGGCCAGGCCAATTTTATTACTCAAGGTGGAATTAAAAACCACTGTAGCCTTCTTTTAATAGCAGATTCACGTAACAAGACCTCTTCAACAAGATGGATGCAGGTAGAGATTCTTCAGAACAAAAGCACTTTTGATCCTTTCTTCTAAAAGAAACAAATACACACCTAGGTTTGTATTCAAAACTAGTATTGTTGAAGAACAAGTACATCCTTTAGAACAGTCTAGATCTGGATTATTTTCATTACAGCATTAAAACTTTAAAATTCTAAATTGTTTTTGCTGGAGAGATTGTTCTTGCTTCTTAAACCCTGTACAGTTTATGTGCTTTCCTTTTCAAATCTACAACACTGGAACTCTTTTCAAGCATCTGACTGGCACGTCATACAAGAGCAGCAGAAACAAGAACAAGAAAGAAAATGAGCACTCTATGGGTGGACTCAAAAGTTATCAAATAAAATACTGTCCATGGCTGAGTAGGATCAAGAGAAACGTGGGCAAAATATGAAGTGCATTACATGTTAGAGTTTATTAGCAGCCTCATACAGCTGCTCAAACTCAGGCATCTAATACAGGGATGTGAACAGCTGGTACCATCACCTGCTGTTCCTGCAGAGTGAAAGGGAGTGTGTGACCTTCCGCTGCAGCACATGGGCCTCGAGCATGTGAACAAGTACCAGTATGGGCTGAGAAACTCTATAGCATTAGGAACTGCCATCCAGAAAGAAACTGCAATTTAAGGGCAGCTGAATGAGAATGAACTTCACTTTCAGATTTTTAATGGACTTAATAAAAGCAAAGGGAGAAACTTTTCAAAGTTTAAGTTGATGTTGTCTGTGACACAATGTTTTAAGAGTCAATTACCAAACAAGCATTAAATTAAACATTCCAGGATGCCTATGATGCCCCTTCCCCCTATATTATTAAATATATTTAGTAATATGTTTCTCCAGCAATTTGTTTTCTCTGAAGGAAACTTTTTCAATTCTTGAACTACCATTCACCTACTGTTAAGAGTTGTTCTATTGCTTTCTACAATGTCTGAATATTTTCATTTTTTCCTATGTTTCTAACACCCGTGGCAAAGCATCTTCCCAAGAAAATGTTAGATTGTTTATTTACCAAGCATGCATATTTCTTCCTTTATGTGCCTTCATGATGAAAATATTCAGACTCTTGTACCACAGGAAGAAGTTAAATGCTTTCAGAAAATTTTGTTGTTTAGAACTTATCTCTTTGCCAAGTCAAATTCAGTACTCTTCTTTCAACTAAAAAAGTATCTTCCTGTTGATCATATTTTAACAGACTGGTAAATATTTGAGCACACATATTTTCTACACCTTTGTGTTTATCATCAACAATGCCACCAAAGTAAATAGTTCCAGGACTGTGTTCTCCCACTCCATGTACCAGTCTAACCACATCTGAAGTGCTAACTTCATGCTGAGGCAGAATATAGTTAATAGAGAGAAGCACAGAAGTAAAATCTGACAGTGCTTGTTAGATCTTTAGTCTGGCTGAATATATTTGCACTTCAGATAGTTAAAACTTTTTTTTTTCCAGTAAGAGCTGAGTATGTAAAGCAAAACATAGTATTTCTGAATGACAAGCATGCCATTCAGACTGAAGTGAAAAATCAGCTAATGATGTCTCCTCTACGCTGTCATTACAGTCATCTTCATTACTACAGAACTATTACAGGCCACTATAAACTGTCTAATCCCGCCCTGAAGAACATCCAAGTTGCTAAGTGCAGTTACTAAAGATGCTTACAAAAGCAACCATATTTTACCACTGCCACATCTTATTCTAGAATAAATCTCCTTCCCTAGGCTACAGCCAGATCTAACAGACCATCCTCTTTCAGTATGGTGATCAAGGTAACAACCACATCTTCATTGATTTCAACAATTCCTCATATTTACAACTTGCGGCTTTAATTATTTAGGTAGTTAATCAGGCAGTAAATTGAATCTAACTTAACATCCACTTCGCAGACTTCGCCACTGTAACAAGAAAAACTACAATTTCAGTAAGTAACAAGGCACAAAGACACATAGTAATAAAACAGTTCCTCCCAGAATCAAGCTAAACATGATCAAAAGTGAAGATCATTGTTCTGAAGTATCTCCTCTCATTTAAGTAGCCCATGCTTTGAAAATTATTTACAGTCATCCAAGCACTCAAGACTCCTGCACCAAGCGAAGGCAGCTTACACTTTCTGAAAGACTACTCTTGTTTATAACTCAGTACTTCAATATGTCTAGGAATAAGTTTCAGCTTACTCCTACAAGGACAGAACTGGAAAACAGAACCTCTGAACTGCTTATATTACAGTACTGATAGAGGATCAAAAAATCAAAGAACCACCACTTTTTCAGTGAACAAGCATTAATGAAGTACACCCCTTGAGTACTATAATTGTGTAATTACAATTATAGTGCAAAGTAAGTTAGAATAAGCTGTTTATCAATCTATTCATTTTAACAGGATAGTTAAAGCCAGTATCACCCTGAACGTTAGTTCTACTGCAAGTCTGTGCAAGCTCTCATCTAATGTATTTTACTTTTACTTTTCTACCCATCTCACATTGGGGTTTTTTTCCATGATGTCTTGCCTACTCCTCAACTGTCCCATAACTATACACCTCTTTCACAACATGTTGAATACAGCAATAGTTTGAACTGGGAAGTTTTGACTTCACAACTGCACCATACGAAAAGCACGGGCATGTTAATTTCAGAAAGTTCAAGAGATGAGGAATCTATGTCTATCAATGTCCTTAAACTAAACAAGAAATGTCCAAACATTATTAGGAGTTCAAAGCAAGAACAGGTTGCCTCAACATTTCAAATGGCATTTCCAAGTCACATGGATACAGTATGTCATGCAATTCTAGTGCAGAACTACCAATATTCTGCAATGACTACTTGATAAACACTCCCTCTCAAGATGGGTTTTTCCCCTATAATTTCATGATGACATGTACAATTCACTGTCTTTAAAATATTTACATATATTTAACTCATTATTTAGTCTTCCTCACTCTACTAACAAAACCACAGACTTCCATTCACTTTCAAAGTTTTTCTTCAGAAAGTACCTGTTGATACCATCAACAAACTCATCCATGACACTTCCACCTCTCTCATCTCAGAAGTCATCATATCATAAAACCTCAGACCTTACTTTTAAGCCACTGTATTGTAGACTTTATGTATCAAAACATCTTTTTCTTGTTAGCTTTTAAAGCTGCTGAAAAGCAAGTTAAAATCATGTAATCCAGAAGATTACAGGAGTTTTCATAGGACTGTATGAAGGTGCAAGTTTTATATCTCTTTCCTGGACAAATCTGCTGTCTTGTATCATTTGCCTAAGGCAAATTACAAAAGCCAGATCTTGACTATCTGACATTTTTTTAAGAACTTACAATAAAGATGTCCATAACATGTTGGATTATTATTTTTTTCCTGATTTGGGGAAAAAAAAAAAAAAAAAAAAAAAAACAAAAAACACAACAAATGAAAAATCACCCTTCAACAATAGTCTATTCCACAACACTCAGGCAGCTAACAAGCTAAATACAGTTACCTTAGAAAGCTCTTGCAAGCTTACCTCAAATGGGCAAGCCAACTGCACATTCCTCACTATTAACATTCCCCAACAAATCAATTTGCTGTTTTAATAACAATGTTCTCTATTAGTCTGCTACTTCTACACTAACCTTTTAATCCCTGCCATTCTACCTCTCTTCTTGCTGGCTTTTTTCTTCCACACTGATTATTGCGAGAAGGAGCACTTTATCCCAGAGCCCTGCACTATTCCTCAAAAAAAGGAGTTTTGCCCAATTGCATCTTCTTTAAAACCTTCAAACTCACACCTTGGTATAAACCATACTAGGGATCAGCCAAAAACAACCTATTTAAAGGAGAAATAGACATAATCACTACGAAAAGCCCTCAAATGTTTAACAACTTTGTATACTTAATGACTTCTCTCCACTGCTACCCTCTTAAACTACAAACTTTGAGATGAGGAATACTTCAGTATGCTTCTTGTTGTATGCATGATGAACATTTTTTGGCAGTCCTATTACGTATTATGCAACTATATAAATATGCACCTGTACTTTCTGACACAAACTATTGCTTCTTTGAAGTAAATTACCTTTGAGGCAGTATTTTTAACAGGTTAGATGGCAGCAGTTCAGCAAGGAGAGAAGACAAAAGAAGGAAAGAGGACAGAACAGAAGAGCTATATATTCAATAAACTTCTACTACAATTCAGCATTTTCATGTACATGTCTACTTGCACAGGGTTTTTACTATAACTCTATTTACTATAATTACTAAAGTTTTAATGTCTCTTAATTGGCCACAATTCCTTTTCACTACTCTTGACCAAAACAAAGACATCACCATCAAAGAAACTTGATATAAAACCTCCATGGCTGACTTAAGAGGAACCTCAGTTTCTACAGAGCATCTGGTACTGCCTTTCCACCAAATCAAACTGCAATTTATTGCCCTCTACTGTATGTACATTAAGCCACTTCCTTTATGGCTCCACTTTACACAGAAGCAGTAACTGAAGAAAATAATGGAGTGCCCAACAAGTGGGAAAGTAATTGCTCAACAAGCGTGGAACAAGAGAGAGTCAGTTGCACACCACACACATGTGGCAGCTCTTCAGAGCCCAGCCCTACACTGGTAACAGAAGGCTGGTGTTACAGAACAAGCCCACTGTGGGAACTCTTCCAAGCAGCAGCCAGGAGCGCTTGTCCATCTAAATCCTTGGGTCCTTAAGGATTAGGGATCAGGAAACAATTCCTTCCAACAGCACCACCTCCTGCCTGTACCTGCCAGTCATTAGTCACACACAGAAGGAAGACTTTTAAGCTTCAAGCTCTAGTCTAAAATTGCACTCAGAGAACTGTATTGAAAGGATGCTCAGGTGGTATCACAAGGGTGGTGGTGCTAGGCAGAACAAGGGACTTAAAAGACATGCAGAAATACCTTGTGGGAAGATCACCTTACTGGGCTGGTTGGGTTTTTTTGCTCTAGATACTCCCAGATTCACTTAATTTATTTTGAATTTATTCAGTAAGTTTCTTACTGAGAATCACAAAATAGAAGATTAACACAATAACTAAAAAGTTATCAAATTAAGGATGCTACACAACCAGAGTTTATTCTGTCTGTTCAGTCTTAGTTATAAATCTCTCAATTACAATCTTCCCTTTCTCAGGAGTCCCAGATGTGTTGAAGGAGTCCCTGTGTTGAAGGGATCAGTGTATAATAGAACAGAGTCAATTAGACTGACACCATCCATATCTGACTCTTCACACACTCTTGTGTGTAATGCACACAACAGAAAAGCCTTGAGAAAGGTTGTGGTGCTTGTCTTGGTGCATCTGTAAGCTTCACAAATACCAAAAGTTATTCTTCATCAAAGACATTCCTTCTCCCTCTTCCTTTACACAGAAAATAAACAAAATCTCACGTGAAATTATGGTAATTCTGGTGTTAGTTTTGGACTTGAGAGGTTCACATCCCAGGTGCCTCAGTGCAGCTACCTTTCTTAGAGCACACCAGTGTCACTCCAGGAAAATCACTCAGAAAGTAAAGCACAAAATTAGCACCAGGGAAAAGTCTGGTTTATTATTTCTCCAGTAACACCAAGAAAATCTATGCCAAAAATAGAAATAGAAACATATTCCCTGAGGCAAATTCAAAGACCTCAGCCATAAGATGGTAATTTGACTCATATGATGCTACAATGAGATTAAAAAGATTAATCATACTCAGTGAGAATACCTGGAAATACACTACACTGGTTTACATCCTCTGTACACTTGGAAGGTGCCTACATTCATAAAAATAGAAAATTGCTTTTAGAATGACAACTTTCACTGTATTGTCTGAACACAACTGGCAAAAATCAAGTCTGGATTCAACCTGCAAACAAAGCATCAAATTAAGGCTGTCACCTTAATCTTTGTATTTCTTGTAGTAAGGAGGTGAGAGAAAACAGGAAGAGAAATAAACTACCACTTCTGTACACTGTGTCAGGTCATTTGATATGGACTAAAATTGTATTGTCATCCACTAATTAAAATGAGACTGAGTTAAAGTTATGGATGAAAACTTACTCTGTCAATTTCCTAACCTTTCTTATACCCTTTTCTTTGTGCCTAAAAAATTTATAGAGAAAAAAACAAAAAAAGCTAAATGTTAGCCTGAATTGCTTGGTCTTCTAAAATACCAAGTTGACATGCAGAGATACCTGTTATTTAAAACAAACAAACAAAAAAAAAAGCCTTTTATTTTTTTTTTTGGAGCTATCACAAGAACAGACATAATCTAGGAGACCAGTGAGTCTTCTAGATCTTTTATAGGAAGCTGATATGCAACAGGAAAAAAAAGCTTAGATGATTTTGGTTTTTTAATGTCTGGTCTAGATAACATTGCAGTCCTTCCATGCAAACAATGGCAGAAGTATCACAGCTTAAGGTTCATCAGTACTTGTTATTTGCTAGTAACTTCAGGCACTTCCTGCAGAAATTCAAGTAATACACACTATTGCTCTTACATGCAAAGGGCAAAGCAACAAGCATCTCATCAGTTTATATATCACACATCCATATAGTTGAATTCCTATACTTCTTTATAAAAAAATCTGAACATTCTTTTTTTCTGATTTCTTAAATTGAATAGACCACAATGAACATCTCATATTTTATTCAACAGCACTTGAATAGCACTGAGAACAGGCCACACATTTATAATTACTACCAATTTACCACTTCTTAAAACTAGATCTTTCAGAAAAAGTTCAGACATTAATCCCAAAACATGATAAAATTCCTGTATCGTTTTATATACTTGCCAGATTTTCCCTAAAACCTGAGCTTCCAGAGCTCAGACACAAGAAAATGAGTGTGCAATCAAGTCTACATACCAGAAAACTGATGGCTACAGTAACAAGTATATTAAGTCAGTACACTGGGCAAAGGTTCTCCTACGGTTACAGTCATTTGACCTTTAGCCAGCTCTTAATGCCCCAGCCAACCCTCTAAAGATGGAGATTTGCAGCAGCTTCTTGTCTGAAATAAGCCATGAAAAGATTCTTCTGAACCCACTGTACAAGCATTCATTTAAAATGTCATGAATGTGCATGAAATCAGAGTGCTTCTAACAGCTTACTTTGCAGCTTCTGTTTAAATGCACTAACTCTGAACCACCAGAGGATAAAAGGACTCAAACCTTCCAGTCTGGCACTCATGGGCCTAAAATATACACAAGCACCTCTTCACAGGTGTGTTTACCTAGTTTAAACCTTATTTAAATAGACTTGATGCATACACTTTCCACAAACACCTGCTTCTCCCACTGCAGTGATGACTTGTACAAGGCAGTCATATTCAGTCATTTCTGTCCTAAAGCCATCCTACACACCAGTAAGCAGTACTTCAGGCACAAAAATCCTGGTTACTGACTCATCCCCCTGGTCAAAGCAAAGCACAAATTCTGCAAAGAGAACAATGACTACAGAAGTATCTGCTCTTACCTCTAGATCATACCACACTGGTCTGAAGACTTCAACAGTCACAGCTAGATTTAAGGAAACCCATTCCTCATCAAATCATGGAAAAGCAGGCTTTTAGTTAATTCATATTTTCAGCCATTTGCAGTTACAAAAGGTTTCCTGAGTGAGCTGGAGTGCATCCTAAGTTAGAACCACTCATGAAAGAGACAAATCTCAGTTATCACTGGATGTCAAAAAGAAGCTTCCTTTTGTTGACCTAAATCCATAACAAAACTGACAAAATGAACAAATATTTCAACATCCAGACACATTTTTCAAGATACTCAGCTCACTTTACAGAGCAGTCAAATGGAAGTTGTAGTGACAGTGGTCCTAGATCTAAACTCACAATACAGGTTTTCAACAGTTTTAGAATAACCTTTGAAGACGTAGTTGTATTTCAATTTTGCATGCATGGACAAAGCTTGATAGTCATTGCTTTCATATGGTCGAAACTCAGGACACTTTCGCTTTTTCTAAGCATTAAAAATACAAGACACCACATCAAGCTCACACTTATAGTGCTTATCTTAGCATAGCAGGCATTCAGCTATTAAATTTATCTTGGATTAACTTATGCATCACCTAAGACAACAGAACTTCTATTTTTCCTTTCTGTTTTTCAGGCAACTGCTATCAATAGTAACTAAAAGATATGCAGTCCATGAAAGTGTAAAAATGGCATCTGATAAACCAGATGATAGTGGATAAGAGCACATATGCTGTTCATTTTCAAATTATTAAACTCTTTATAAATTTACATAAAATTGTTACAGAAATGAAGTTTCTTTGTCAGAATTTGAAAGAGAAACTTAATTCCACATAATTCAGATCCAAGGTCCTTAGCTAGGTATGCTGAACTGCAGAAGTGAAGTTACTCTTACTATAATCATGGGATTGTTTGTGCTGATCTTCTCTAGATGCTTTCTCTGAGAGCCCCTTTAGATGTTACAATGGAATGAGATACCACTACTTAGTTGCAGGCAAGCTTTTACTATTTTGGTAATCAAAACAAAACACAGTATGTAATTTAGTTACTCTTGAGGTGCAACACTTTGAAACAGGAACCTTTAGCTGCTGGGGGCATATGGTGCATCCTTATACCCTTGACAAGGGTATTTCAGCATCACAGTCATGACAGAGTTAATACCCACTAGCTCAGAGGAGAACAAAAGGTACTCCACTGCAACATGCCTAACATTTACATTGCCTCTCTTTGCTCATTAAACAGGTTTTGGTTAAATAATGAACAAACTGTATTACAGACTCCGATGAGAATTCCAAAATTATAAATCAACTGGTAAAGCCCAGAGGAGAATGAAGGGAGTGGGAGGGAAGGAAGGATAATATTGACTAATATAAAGGGCGCAGCTTGACAGTGGATATTCCTGCCACACCTGATCAAACATGCTCCATGGGGGAGGGGAAGGGAGGGAGAGAGCAAGAGGGGAGATGGGACAAGGCAGCCTGAAATTTGCATCCGGAACAGATTAAAATGGGTTCTTGGGGGATTGAGAAAATACATAATATATATTACTATAAATGCAAAATTGTACTAAAAGCTAACTCAAATGTCAAAGATTACAGCTTGAATAAATTTAAATATAAAAGCAATGCGTTTCCATGAGCTAATGAAAGAGACATGAAAGGAAGGTCTAGGAGAAAAAAAAAAAAAAAANAACCCCCTAAGGTTGGACTTCTCATTGCCTGGAAGATGAGGCAGGAGACCCTGTATGGTTCAAAGTACTGCTTGGGAACAAGTCCATATCTAAAACTGAAAATAATGGAGCACACCAGTGATGTCCTATCTCAAGACACTATTCAGTAAATAGCTGTCACTGAAGCTGAAATTACCTGTTTAAAAGAATCCCATGTAGTCAAACCAACATGCTATCATCACCATGTATAAGCAATTATTATCTCAGCAGAAACCACAACTACATGATGACTAATACTCAAATGGAGCCTCTGAATTTCTCAGTACATTAAAATTTGCTTTCTCTAACATAAGCAGATAGTGAACTTGCATTTTTCCCCCAACAAGTCAACAGCACATTGTATCTAGCTGCTCTAGATAAATGGCCAGTCCCTGACATTTACTTACACTGCATTTATTTGAGCATCCTGACATTCCCTGTTCTCAATGATGAGGAGAGATATTTGCAATAATGGCAAAGAACTTCAGGAGTCTTATTTTAAAGAAAATTTTATCTCATAGACGGGAGAAAAGTAAAATGTCCTGCCAAAACACTTTTGGTGACTGCATGCCTATCTTAGAGGTGAGTGAGCTTACAAAACACCCCACAAATCTCAACTGTCACATAGTCCAGGTACAAGCATAATGTCCAGAACAAATATCCTACTTAGGTATGCAAACTGTGTAGGAATTTCCTAGGATGTCATGACCTGACAGAAAAGTCCTGCTCACAATCAAGGGAAGTTCACCAGGCAAAGAAAAGTAAAGCATTACATTTACAGGCAGCCACAAAATAAGAAGGAGTAAAGGCTCAGAACTGGCACGTTCTCAGCACCTCTTGTCAGCACGTGGAAGCAGCACTACTGTACTTCTAGGGAGCACATCTTTTATGGGACTGCAGGCTCAGTGCTGACACAAGGATGAGCGTGCTGCACAATTAGAAATGCAAAAAGTCCACCTCAAAAGTAGGTTGAGTGCAGTTCTGAACACCAACTATAATAAAGGGACCAGAAATAAAGCTTACTTTCAAATACTACAGTCAGTAAGACCTGAATCCTGGGAAGAACCAGCAGACTGCCATGTGGAGTTCAGGACTAGCCTCATTCCCAGACTCTCAACATACAATTAGGTTACTCTTAAATAATCACTCCTGAAGCTACAAAAGCACAAAATGTAGGGGGAAGGGGAGAAAGAGAGGCTGTGAGAAAAAAATGGTCAGACTACACACCACAGTCTTGTGTTCTACTTCTGTAATCAATATAGATTTCCAGTTCCTTTCAGTGCAGGTGATCACAAAGAAAGTCTTTCCCTTTAAGAGGGATCTTAAGATTTAAGAGACCCAAATAGAAAGCAAGGTCTGTGCTTCACTTACTGATAACACATGATGAAAACCAACAAACCAACAAACCTGAGGAAAAAAACAAAAGAAATGCTACTTTCAAAGTAGCTTTTCCCATCATTCACAGATCAGAAAGCATAAACAAAGCACAAAAAGGCTATGAATGATAATACACCAGACTTCACATATTACTACAAGCTTCAGTATATTGAAGAAACATGCATGTTTGTACATAAAAATACAGGCAAGCAGGTGTGTGTGAATGTGCATACACACACAAGTATATATACATACTCACACATATATAGATCTCCATATAGACAGCAGTGGTAGCAGTGGTATTTGTGTGCTAGTTTACATTGGCATTATACACATATTCCTTCTTTTCTTGTTATTCAATTAATGACCTCTGGATAGTGAGACAAAGAAGTACACCTGTACATTTATTTGTATATATTCCAGCAGGTGCACATACCTGCTGATTTCTATATAAGCTTACCTGTTATATTATTCAGCACTTCTTTTAAGCTGCTAAAGCTATGTAGTAGGGGATCCCTTTCTTCATCCTATAGATTATATATAGAAAGGAAATAATTAATGAAGCAAACATATTCCTGAAGACAAATCTTTGTAAAGGGTCTGTTAAAGACCTCACTGTTAGACTCACAGAAGTACTGTTTATCACTGTCAGCGTGTTTACACCATCAAAACCAAGAGAAGCAATTTTATTTTCCTGCTAGTGCTCCCCAATATCATACCACTCAAATGTCAAAGTCTAGGTCCAAAACTGAGCATTTTGGTTTGGTTTTATTGTCCTTAGAAGTATTTCTGATTAGCCTTCTGCTGTTCAATAAATTTCACAGCAAATCTAACTCATACCATATTGAAATGGCTCATCTGGATTTGCTATAATGTTAATCTATGCAGATTGTAATAGGAACAGAAACACAATGACATTTGGTGCCATTAAAATAACTTGAAGAAAGAATCACAGTGCAATATTTGTATGAATTAGCTGCATCCTTTAGCCTTAGTGTATCTTTACGATATTAAAACAAGGAGGAGCAGCAGTTTCTCCAAGCTGTGCCCAGCCGCACCCACACCTCCAACAGGGCGGCAGAAAGAGGGCCATGCCCTTTGGCAAACTGAAACCACTTGTGCTGGATGACAGCCATCTGCTATTCATGCGACATTCTGAAGGGCACCACATGTACACATGTGGCAGCCATGAACTGACCAATGCATTGTTAGACCTGGAAACACTGTACTAATGGCTTTTATCAAAGCAGGCTTGAAACTGTTAACAGGTTTTAGTCAGGAATATAGCTAGCAGCAACAAAACAGAGGTGAAAAAAGATACTATGCCATACAAAAGAATTAAAATTACCTACATATAATGACTTCCCCAATTTTTATTTCTTGGCTTTCATGATGAGGACTGTCTTCTCTAAGAAGGCACAACAGATATATAAAAATATTGTGCTAAATCAAGTAACACCATATATATTTAAATTCCCTCTCATACCAGGCAATAGAAGTCTGAATGATTCCCACATAGAATACAAGGTGAGTTTTTCTTATTTACAGGGCAAAAAGGTAGAAGATTTGTAGCTTTGTAGCTCTTACAGTCACTGGCATATGAGAATCCAAAATGAATGCAGAAAGTTATTCCAACTTTACTTACAAAAGTACTGTAATGAATGCTACAAAAAATTGAGGCCTTCCTCTAAAATGAGGTGGTTTCTGCTGCAGGTTTTTCTACCTGTTGCCACAGGTAGCAAAAATTCAAGGTAACTTACCAGATGTGTATGAGTGCTCCATCGGGCATTACGCTTTATGGCTCCCACCACGGCGTTGATTTCACCTTGTACAATGTAAATGTTCTTATCAATCATCCTGACAAACCTGAAAATAAAGGTAATTCAAATTAATCTCCAGCCCCTCAGAATCATTGCTCAGATGAAACATAAAGTTGGCCCTAGTCAAGAGAAGGTCTTCAGATATGTAAGAAACTCTCAGATCTTTGTTTTGTGCAAGCACACAATACAAGTTATTACATGTAACAAATACAGTTATTTCATCCAAAAGAAGACAAAATGAAGACACTTTTCCATAGTGTGATTTCAAGACCATGAGAGCAGAGAGTTAGTTATAAACAAGACATTTGCCATTCAAGAGACAACTTTGTCAAGGCACATTCCTCATTTTTTTCCAGTCTCTGTAAGCTCACAGAAAAATAAAGTGTTGGGGTCTTAGGACAGATATCCATGACAATGCAATAACACACACACATCTCCAGCACTATAGCAAAGACCCACAGTTCCACATGGAACACAAAACTAACCTTGTACTCTGTTAAATAAGCATCAGTGGCTTGAATAAGACTGCCAGAGCAAACCTCTTTGGGACTTGAACAATTGATAAAATAAAGCCATTTATAACAGATGTTGATTTCACACTTGCTTCACAAAAAAAGCTTTTCAAGGAAGCAGAGAAGTAAAAAACACAAGGGTAAGACCCCACAAAGAAATGAGCAAAACTAGAGACAAAACTGGATGGAACACACAGAGAAAATGTGAGAAAGCTAAAGGCAGAAATCTACTCCCCTGTAGTCAGAGGACTTTTGGAGAAAAAACTTAAAACTGATGTAACCCAGAGAGAGTCAGAAGATGGGGGGAAAAATTAAAAGCAAGAAATACTTGCAGTGGTATGAGAAATAGAAACAAAAAGTGAATTACTATGGGACTGTCCTCTCTGTACTATCTATAGCTCAGAAAAAGTCAAGCGTAAAGAAAAGAGTAAGAATGGAGGGCACTAAACAGACACAACTGTTTAAAAATAATAAACAGGACTTAAGAAGAGGCCAGAGAGTCAGATGATACCATGTCTGCAAATGAGAAGGATTTAATGATATGGCAGCCAAGCAATGACACTTTTTCAGAAGAATGAAAGGAAAATCACAACAGACAGGAAAGCAAAAGACCAAAAACACTTCAAATCAGACAGGCTCACCTAAAAGACTCAGCTGGGGAGGGGAAGCAGGGGGTAAAAACCCACAAAGAATACGAGAAGGATTTTTGTCCATATAGCAAAAGCAAAGCTGGAAGGAAATGGTTTTGGTACATTACTCAAGAAATTTCAGAACATACATCCTGGATCTGTCAGGCTTCATATTAATTAACATGTTTGAATTATCAACAACACTTCAAATACACAAATATTCTCTGAGTCAAAGAGATTAATTTGCAATAGAATTAATAATCTTACCAAAAAATTGTTTAAAATTCATTAGATTAATTATACATAATGATATTCCCAGGTGTGAGACAATAACTTAGGGGTAAAGACAAAGTACCTTACAATATAAGAACAGTCATGACAGATGAGATCAGTAGTTTATCTCATTCACTACATGATTGGAAAAACTAAATAGCTCTCCCAAGTAATTCGCTTGTGCCCTGAAGAACAAAGGCTTATATCCTTTCTCAACAGCTGTATATAGCAGAGCCACCAATATTCTTCCTACTCATGTGTCTAATACTTGAGATGTTCCTGTCCTCAATGGTAAATTATTCCATATATTATTCATATGATTGCATTAAAATACATTGATCACAATTTTTTCTACTCTGCCTTGTTGTCTTTGCTTTAGTACAAGGCACTAATCACAGATTTCACCTCCATGTAAAATTCTTCCTTTATTTCTTGTTTCAGTAATTTCAGAATTTTCCATACTTCTGCACAGGCAGTTTCAGGAATCAAAACTCACGTCAACAGTACTTTTGAGGAAACATTTTATACATTCAATTTTGTCAAACTTAAGTTTTTCCTGTCTTCACTGTTACAAAACAGTATTGAGCAAGTAAATTGAGCAGCACTGTTCCAGGCCTTTAGCAAACTGACCCGATTTTGAAAAGCATGTAAATACCAAACATATACGTTACATACTTTGCACATATAGATACTCAATAGCTCTGACAATATTTAAAGTGATGCCAAAGCTTAAATACTGTTCTGTATACTACTGAATCTGCTTGCAGGACTCCTAAGTCTCCCCTGCTTTTAACATAAAAGAATCAAGATGGAAAAGGGTCTTAAACTCAGTCCTTCCTGAATGTAGGAAACTTAAAATGCCCAGCTAACTCCAAGCAGCAAAAGGCACAAACCTCCAACACACACCTCTTCCTTTTAACCTGCTGTGAAACGCAATGTCCTGATCCTAACAAGGAAGGGTGCAAGAAATCCTTGTTGCTTGGCAGGGCTCTTCTGACATATAAAGAGCCTGCAAAAATTCAGGGCGCATTTTTCCAAGTATGTTCTTTCATTGCTAACTATCTGAGAAGACTTGGTGGGAATGCACTCTTTTCCTCACTGCCAATTCCATTAAATATAACTTTATTCAAAAGTACAAAAATTCACTTTATGCACGCCAACACTCACTGGACCAGCACAACTGAACTAACCTATCGTGCTGGGGATGCAGATTCGCTCTCAGATCTCTGAACGTCAGACACACAGCCCACTTCACCACCAACACCAGGTACTGATGAGGGGAAATACCCCTTTATAGTTAAACTTGCAGTCAACCAAGAAGCAGCACACACATTCTGAAGTAAGTCAGCCAAATTCCCTCACTCCTGCAAAGGACCTTTGCAACTGTGTGCTGGAGAAGGAAATAGAAAATAACTATGAGAGCGGGCAGGAAAGCCAGACAATTATTTTCAGAGAGATGCACCTTGAAAGCTAAGCCAACCACAAGCACCATCCACCTGTGTAAAAGTTTAAAAGCTTATTTCAAATAATGGATATAGCTTCACTGAACTCCACACTGCCCAAGTCTACCCTTTCTTAACCATTAATTTCTGTATGTGTTCTTTCAACTGTATCTTCACCACAGGCAACAACTGATCACACTCTAGAGCTCAGTATAAGTGAAAGAAGCTTTAAGATTTAAATTAGTGTTCTGAAGTGACAGAGAAAAAGTTACTTGATTTAGCAAACCAGCACTGAACAATCAGTTGGGTTTGAGAGAGCATGGCAGGAGTCAAGCAAAACCATTAAATGTTTGTTCAAATTACACAAAAAAAATTGCTAACGTGAATTCAGGCTAAATGTTACAAAGGTATGATCTGAAGAATGGGATATTGTAAAACTGTTGGATGGGCTAACAGAACTACAGATATTGATACTAATATTGCAGATCACTAAAAAATTACAAACAACCTCCCTGGCAAAGGCATGGTTCTGTCACCTCTTAATGTCATCAGATCAAGACCAGATGCCTTTCTTGCAAGCAATCTTTAATCAAACCCAAGATAGTGGACTCAGTACAGAAGCAAATGGATTCAGTCCTGTGTCTCGAGTTAGGCAAAAAAAACCCAGGAAAGGTACCTATTATATTTCAAATGCTTTTTAGCTCCTTAACCCTGGAGTTATTCCTACAGAAACTCCAGTTTATTTTTCATGATAGGTTCACATATCTGCTTAAAGCTGCAGACCAGTCCCCAGGTTCGCTCCTACACAGAACTTCAACAGGTGAAAACAGCAGCCCCAAACCAAGGCAACAAGCTGTCCAGTCCACCACGAGAAACAGGGAGGCTGTCAGCACTCATACCTGGGAACAGGTTGGTGCCTAAGCATGTCATGAAAGAAAAAAAAAGCTCACATTCATAACCTTCTCAAAACCTTCAGCAATGTTCTACAAACAATGATTATCACTATTCTGAGATTTTGGAAATAGCTTCAAATGTAAAATCTTCATATGAAAACACTGACAAGATTTACATCTGAAAATGTTATCTCACACATGCACTGAACACTCCATTGCTTAACCCTGGAATATACTATCCTAAAACATCCCAATGCATAGGAACAGAAATTATTCCTGAGTATTACCATATAAGTCCTGCGTAGAGTTTTAGGAAACACTTCCTCCTCTACAGAGAAACATGCACAATTCTTCTGGAAACAAGAAGAGTTAGCATCAGAAGTGACAAAGTCTGGCAGACTTCCATCAAGTCAGTTCTTCCTATCTCTAACTTTAGCCTTCAGCTACAACAACCAACTCAGACCCAGAGAAACTACTCCAATAAACATCAATAATGAAAAACAACATAATCACAATATATACAACAAAGGTTGTATTTCAAAGTAAGCTTCTGCTGGCCTAAATTTGCACTGCTTATGACAATGCATGAATAATCTATATAGTCTCTGACCTAGATTTGGCCACTCAAGTCCTGATAAAATTCACTGTCACCAAAACAGAAAACATAACCATGAATGACAAACAACTCTGCCTATCTCACAGCTAGCTAGGTTACCCAGAAGCCCACTTGATAATGAAAAAACTCCTTTTTTTCCTTCTAAACTGCATGTAGAAGGTATACGAACCTCTATTGAGAAATTTAACCTGCTTGGGTTTTTCATGTAGTAACTACTCTGCAATGAGCATCATAGGCAGCAAAAGTTCCGAGGATGTTTCTCCAAAGGCTAGCTCCTAAGGCCTGGACACAGGTGATACAAAACAACATTTTTTAAGTATGGAAAGGAACTGTGCGGTCCAGTGATGACATAATTATGGGCAATTAAGATAAGCAGGGGCGGCACATGAGAAAGGGAGGTGGGACAAGCGTTCACATTCAGCTGCAACAGCGAGACGGGCCTGGGAATCAATAAGAGAAAGGCAACTCGAGTTTATCTGTCAACGCCGCGTAGTGAAAAAGAAACCTAAGGTTACGGCGGCGAGGGGCGTTTGCTTTCAGCCAGTTACTTCATATTGTGGAAACTGACAAACGCGCCGCCAGCCGAACTCGTAACACACGTGAGCGCGGAGCCGTGCCCTGCCAGGG